>JAQIXP010005380.1:0-10502 GCA_034700285.1 Proteroiulus fuscus | reverse complement strand
TTTAGTAAATTTAATTGTCCTTCAATAAAAATCAAACCCCGTCAATTTATGTTTAGCCATTATTGAGAAATTTGTACCTTCATTTAACATGGAGATTCCCATAGGAGCATGCATGCTCTAAAAAGTGTGGACAGCCCCCTTAAATGTGGTTCTGAACATGCTTTGCATCAAAGTGGAATGCATTTATAAATGCATTCGAACATAATACATTTAAAAAAGCCTTCCAGCATGCATTTCTGTTTAAAAACAGGAGGATATTTTGCATTAATTGTCATTGTTTAATAGATTACATATAAAATCTCACCATTTCTTAATTTTATAATTTGACTTGATGAATTGAGCTTCTTACCAAAATCCTGACCCAGGAGTCATCGGACTGGACTGGGAACTGAAAAATAAAAAAAAACATTTGTACATTACTAAAAAAACAATAAATCATGCAATTTCACGATAATCACGATGCATCGATTTACCCACGCTATAAAGAAATACATTTTTAATGCATTCCTGCAAATGCATCCAGAAATGCATTTAGTAATTCAAGTATACATAATGCATGTATATATATAATGATTGAACCATTAAGTCATTTAAAAGTATATATGTAATGTACTTTTAAATTAGTAGCCTACATAAATGTATTTCTTCATGTACACAATAGAATGCATGTTGCTTCACATAAAGTTAGGATAAATTGGAAAATGCATTTTTTGAAGTTATTTATTTTATAGTTTATTAAAAGTTTGCAATAAAGAATACACTTACGATGACTATATATATATATATATATATATACAATTATTTTTGAATCTATATATACAAAAGGATAAGTCCTCATTGTGTGACTGACTGATTCATCATTCGATCGATGAAAGTTAAATTTCGATCGCTCAAAGTTGAATTTCGATCGATGAAAGTTGAATTTCGATCGATGAAAGTTGAATTTCGATCGATGAAAGTTGAATTTCGATCGATGAAAGTTAAATTTCGATCGATGAAAGTTAAATTTCGATCGATGAAAGTTAAATTTCGATCGATGAAAGTTAAATTTCGATTGATGAAAGTTAAATTTAGATCGATGAAAGTTAAATTTCGATCGATGAAAGTTAAATTTCGATTGATCAAAGTTAAATTTCGATCGATCAAAGTTAAATTGTCATTGATCGAAATTTAAATATCGACAGATTATTTCTTCTTTGGCTTAGCCAAAAGTATAAAGGTATTTTTCCAAGTTTTACACCTTGAGGGTTCTAAGGGACAGGAACTCGGAATTATGTATATCATTGCAAGAAAGTGTGTTTATATATTTATGTTTCCCCCAATTTCAAGTCCACGAAGTCGTGGGTTATAAATCAAATGGACTACTCTTGCCTTAAATAGTAAAAAAAGTCAAATGATATCGAAAGTCAAGAGTCAGCAGTATTTTATATTCATTTTCATTTACTTTGGAGAATGCACATAGAAATTACATAGAATTACAAGTGGCTATAATGCTATCAAAAATGCCTTATTTTCCATCGACAGGGGTAATATTCATCTCTCTCTCAGTACTATAGTTAGAAATCAAATTCAATATAAGTTATTTCAAAATTATAAGTCATATATACAACTGACAATGCAATTTACGATTATTTACGAAAAATGAAATCACCCATTTTCAGGACCACCTGCCAATTTTTCACCTTTTTCAATTGATTTTAAAGGTGTAACAGCACGTGGTCTCCATTCCATGGCAATTAACAATGGGGAAAAAAAGCTAAAAATAAACTTAAATAAATCAGAGAATCGATAGTTATTTTCAAATGTCCAATTAAATTGAAAAGTGTGAATGGCCCAGCATTTTATTATTATTTAAAAAAAAAACACGAAAAATCCACCCTTCTTAACTATACGAGCTTATGATGCAATTAATAGCATTGGCACGGATTAAAAACAACTGTTTCGGTCATTGAGCCAAGTTCAACAAACAACAACTTATAAACAAATAACATGTTATACCTAAGGGCCAATTGTACCAACTTTAACCCACTGTTAAGCTTAGGTTTACTCTACTTTCCTGAATTTTCATTGGCCCAAATCGGTCACATGATCAAAATAACCCAGGGTTAAGACTTAACTGTGGTTGGTACAATTGGCCCTTATACATTTGTTTCTTATATTATTAAAATTACAAAGCAGAATCACCATTGAAGGAGAAATCACACTTTATGTCAAGTATGATTTTTGAAAAAACATAGAAATAAAATAATAATATTGGATTTAAAACTATGCCATTTTCAATCAGATATTACACTTATAATGCAAAACATGGGCAGCGCCATATTGCCTGATGTCAGAAATACCCGAATCGCAAAATTTCAGAAATTTTAACGCCATCTATTAGTAATGGGAGAAAGGGTCATCATAGCATCAATAATTATTCAAGTTAAGCTTCACCTTCCTCTTATGCAAGAATGCATAGGAACGAAAATTAATGAACACATTCAAAAAATTCCAATTTCTACAATGTTAATGGGACAATCCCAATTTAAAGCGAGTTGTAGGAGGAAGAGCATGAAAAAATTACATAGGAAAGGCACGAAAATTGCAAATTGCAATTGGATTTAAGCCCACCAATCATTAAATAAATGTACAGAATACATGGATTTGGATGAGAAAGCAAAACCCAAATGAGCGCCATTTTATTGACAGCATGTTGCGCCCTCTACTGGATAGAAGGTAGATCGGTTTTCGTGGAACACGTAGACACGCACGTCCTAGAGGGCGCCACTAACTTTCAGTGTTTGCTGAAATCTAAGGAAAAATGGCGCCTATCGTGTATTTGGACAAACTTCGTGATTTCTTCAATATGGAAACTCTTGTTTCAAATATTATTGTATCAGCCATTAGGCTATTTTGGCGTTATTACCCTGTCATACGCTGTAGTCATCCAGTTTACAAGTACTTCTTAACTCTATCATAGGATACGAGCAAAACGCTAAAACACAAAGTTCTTCATTCGATGATTTTCCTGTACGAAGCATCCATCATTTCTGTTACCTCATTTGGTACACCACCTATATTTAGGTAGGATAACAGGCTGGTTACCCTTTTGGTTACCCGGCATCGTTGTCCAAAACGATAAAACAGCTGGTGTCAACAGTAAAACGCCCAAGGTCCTAACTATGTATCCAAATGGTAACAGGGTAATAGCGCTAAAACGTACACGCCTATTGATAATCTAGCAAGTGTGTACAACTTAAATACATGTACACTGTATCACTTAGTTACAAATCTTCTATACGAGTACACACTCTACTTGGTCAGACCTGCCACAGTTCACTTATCATTATTACAAAGTGGGACTTTCCCTTTAATTATAATTTACATATATGGAGGAAATTTTCCGAGAACAGCGTATACACACTTGGTGGCGCTTTAGCCGATTCTAACGTATGCATTTTCGTCTATTTTTCTTGGCAAATGCAATGCTGCAAACTTCATCATTCCCATTGAACGATTTAGAAAAACCCAAAACAGAAAACTCAAAAAAAAATATATATATATACTAATTATAGTAATAAATAAATTAAAAAAAAAAAATGTTAATGGACAGGTGATGTCATCAAGCTTAGTCTGCAGGTATAGGTGTGTTTACATTACCTTTTACAGAGAAAAATAAAATTTCACTGCAGCTATAATGTATCTGATGTGTACATATACAATGTATATAAGCAATGTGAGACATCTTAAATGGCCTGAAACTGCTCAAGTCTAGACATTTGATGACGTCGGCCATATTGGCAAATAGCAATAAGAGTTGATGTCCGGTGTAAAAAAACCCAAAAAAACAGGCAATGACACTGGTCATTGTGTATGTGAACTGTAGACGTAGCAACACCTCAATGGATTCATTTGAAAATGTGATGTAAAATTCATGTGTATTCCACAAATGTAAACAAATATACCAAAAAACGAATGGATTACTTCTCAAAAACAACCCCCAAAAATGTAACCAAGTCCTCACTATAGAGATGGGCCAAAAAAATGAACAACACTACAAGGTAGGTGAAGCATTCTTATACTCAAAGATAACTCTTTTATATACCAAAGGACAATCGCATTTCCCAAATTTCCACAACATGTTCTGTCTATTAATTCAATCAATAAAAAAAAACTATAACGTCATCAGGCAGCACTTGCCAACGATGCAAAATTTCCCGTTCAGTTTGGATGTTTCATCGCAATTCGAGACATATATGATCAAAGTCCTGAGTCAAACGATATGGTTTATAGTTCTATAGTGCATTGCACGATTGAAGACTCAGCCTCATGACGTCTTTTGCAGCTGCACGGCAAACTCCATTTTGTGCATTCATTTTTTTATTTTTGGTATTAAATAACTAACTTGTAAGCAGAACGTGCCTGAGTGGGAAATTTTGAGAAATGTATATTTGTTAACAATATAGATAGTGCTGGTTATGCAATAACACATGTTTGAGAAAACATGAATATACCCAATGGCTTAATTCAGAAGTATATACAGCGAGTAAGCCAATTTGTCAAAAATGAGATAATTGTACCATTGTGATCCTGGAAGTGTCCCTAATTAACCTAAAGTTACATAAATTTAATTTAACCCATCATTGTTAAAGTTACAGAATTGAGCAATAGCAAATATCGAACAAAGGTATATCATTAATTCCTAAAAGTTACGAGTAGCGAATGGTACCATTCGTTAGTTTATCTTTTAGAAATTTCTCAGAGACCTGGATTTTTATTAAAATACAAGTAGCGAATTTGACAATTGTCGCCCATTATTCAATTCCATTCTTTTTACTCAATATATAGGCAAACTAATGGATGTGCACATGCGTTACTTTACACTATATATTAATTTCCTTTTCCTGCAAAATTAATCAAAAACCAAACTATCGAATGTGCATTTTTAAGCCTTGTATTTCTCAAATGACTTAATTAATTTATTAATTTAATTATTAAACAAAAATGAGCACATCACCTATAAAATATGTATATTGGTTTCATCTGTTCACCTATAATTTCAGCCTATTAACATTGTTTATTTCCAAATTATACCATTTTTCTCCCATAGAAACGCTATTATCTCAAAAGCAACTTTTGGCTTATTCGCTACTTGTGAATTAAGCCATCGATATTGTATACCAAATAATAACAAGCTGCTTTGGGCAGTTTATTCTCCATATCCATGCAATCAACTATTAAACTTCAATTGAAGAAATTACAGATTTTTCTAACAAAGAAACTACATTCTGTATAGGTCAATATTATCATGCATTAATTGATCTTATATTATCGAAAATACTCCCCCATATTTTTTATAGTTATTAAAACTTCGAAAAAAAAATAATTTTTATGATTTTTTGCTACATTTTATAATACACCAAAAACTGTAGGAATACTGTGTAGGATCACAGTTTTCAATATAAATTATTTTTTCAAAGTTACTCACATTTCCCCCCCCCCCGCCCCCAAAAAAATATCCCAATAAATAAAATTAAAAAATAAATTGAATATTTCTTTTAAACTGCTATTCGTCGATTCTATGAGTTTGTATTTGCTTTTATATATGATTTTATATATATTGGTCCAGCGATGGCATCATTTTTATCCCCAAGTGTATACACTTATATCTCAGAAAGTTTTCGCCATATTGAAATTAACAATGTAAACATTAAAAAAATGTTTTAATGCACTTATTCTATTTTTTCCTATTCATTAAATATTGCAGTGTAGCCAAAACTGAATGACTCCAATGGTGCACTATACCCTCTCTCACAATTACTAACAGATGGCGCTTAAATTTCTGAAATGTTTTATATCTCTGGTGTTGCAGAGATCGGCCAATAAGGCACTGCATGCTCATGTTTTACATTAAAATTATGATTTCTCACTATAATGGTAACTTTAATTGCAAAATTACCATTTTTTATCAACGTTTAAATTAGCTCTAATACCTATATAGCATTTAAAAAACACTTTTCATGAAAGGAAGACTGCACCCATAAATGCATTTTTATAAAGTTCATTTATATACCATGGCAAGTAAACTATCTTTTCAATTTAACTTTAAACCTTCTCGATTTTATTATATTTACTTCAAGACTTAAAGGAAAAGTCCCACTTTGAAAGAAGTGGGGTTGTAAAAAAAAAAAAGAGCATGAACAATTATATTAAATTCAAGGAAATTCAAATTTAATTTGAGTCCACCAATTATTAAATAAAAGGTATACCGAATACATGGATTTGGTTGAAAAAGCAAAGCCCAAATAGGCGCCATTTCACTGAAAGTATGTGGCGCCCTCTACTGGATCAAATACATCGAGTCTCCTGAAACACGAAGACACGCACGTCCTAGAGGGAGCCACATGCACACTATATCAGTGTCTGCTGAAATATAAGGAAAGATGGCGCCTAAAGTGTATTTGGCAAAGGTCTTAATTTCTTCTTGCAATTATTACTGTCACAGCCATTCATATCTGTAAGTGTGAACAACTTAAATATCACTCGATGTTACAAAGTGGGATTTTCCCTTTAAAATAAAACTTAGCAGTGCTATTGCAAAAGGAAAAAAAGAATATGGCTATACTAAAATGAGGGGGCTTAAATTTTTACTTTATAAATGGCAAATAAATGCGAAAAATTGGCATATATCCCATTAAGGGCCAATTGTACCAACCGCAGTTAAGTCTTAACCCTGGGTTATTTTGATCATGTGACCAATTTGGGTCAATGAAAATTCAGGAAATTAGAGAAAACCTAAGCTTAACAGTGGATTAAAGTTAACTCTTGTTGGTACAATTGGCCCTAAATCCTATATAAGCTATATATCTCACATGAGCTGTTCATCGAGTGTCCACTGCACTGGTCACTCACGTATTTGTTTATAGTTTTTAGATGTATTTTGCAAATATGGCCACCGTCCAGCAGTCGAAACTGAATTCTACCGATTGGCTATTCACGGCAGTCACGTGGTTCAATCAAGAATGCTCTCGTGCACGAAATAATCTTAAGATCAGGCATATAAATTCTTCTATAATTCTCTCTGGTATTTTATGCATGCAAGAGTTTAAAAAGTGTTCATTTGCACAAAACGTGTTTCGTCCTTGTCAAGAACACATCCATGACACATTTGGACAAGCTCATAAAAATGGCCACTCCCAATTAAAAATAATAATAATAATAATAAAAAAAGAAAAAAAGCGAACCAACTTTCGGTTATACGTGCTTTCATGTTTAAATTACCATTTGCCCCATTTAATATACACGCCAATTTATAATAGGCCTCGTTTAATTGCAATCTTTAAGCAAATCTGGTTGAAAAATGCAGCATTTAACGACCAAGTAAATCCATGTAACATCGCCACAATGTAGCCAATTATCATCAATTGGCATTTTAACCTTTGACGATTGTGCAAAAATTAAGGCAAATGTACCATTTATTCTCTTACATAAAAGACGTATAATGTAAGTCCTACGAGTCACCTTCCCAATAACACAATCGCACTCTTATTAAATGTCAAATACCTAATGGAACAAAAATACCATTAAATTGATAACTTAACTTTATTCATATACACACTGTGTACATAAATTATATTATCATTGGGGCCTTTGCTAACTTTTAAGGTTACCTGCATGCATACAATCCATTGTTTCAAAACCTATATACCCATGCATACACCAATATTTATTGGGACTTCCCTGTTACGTTTACAAATTAAAGGGAAAGTCCCATTTCGTAACAATTTGTATGAATGGCTGTGGCATGCAATAATATAAGTGCAGCACAGTTTCCATATTCCATATTTCCAGGCGCCATTTTCCCATAAATTTCAGCAGACACTGAAAGTCGGTGGCGCCCTCTAGGACGTACATGCGTGTCTACGCATTTCATGAGAGCTGATGCCTTTTATCCAGTAGAGGGGGCTACATACTGTTAGTAAAATGGTGTCTATTTGGACTTTCTATTTTCATCCAAAGACATGTATTCAGGACATTTTATTGATTGATTGGCTGCATGGCTCATATCAAATTGCAATTTTCATGCATTTTATAATTTTTCATGCCCCTTAATTTTCCTACAACCCACTTGCTTCAAAGTGTCGTGGGAATTTCCCTTTTAAAATAGTTCTTCAAATTAAGAGTATGGCATCGTTTACGAGCTAATAACAGAAGATGTGATCAATGAGTGAGCCGGACACTGTCCATCTTCCCTGCTATTAATATACAATTGTAGGCCTATTTTAAAAAACCCAACAGCAACTGAAATTTAAAAGGACAAAACTTTTTCTATACCACAGGAATACGACTCTCCTTGACTTCCGCATTCACTACTCGAGTGAACTGCTGAAGGCCAGCATATAGATTTCTCATTACTAAAACTAACCAGTCTGTTTAAAAATAGTATGCTAATAAGTTATTTTAATATGTTATTTACATCTTAATAAGATGTTATGCCTATCAGTACGTGTTTAAACTTGATATGCATGCAAAATCGGGCGATTTACAAAACAAAATTTACATAACTGGCCTTTTAGAAAAGGCCATTTTATCTTGGACTAATATTTTAAGGTGAAAAGACTATATATGAATTCACAAAGTGGTATACTTTATACAGGCCCTATATATATATGTACCTTCAGTGCCAATGACAAATGCTACCGGATGCACCTAAGTGTATATATTTCTTCGTACTGATCAAACAATAATTCACATCAAGTTATTATAAACCACATTAAATCGAAAAATAAGTTCTAAAATTGAAATTAAATCTTAATTAAGAATGCGCGCACGTGAGGGACGAGAAGATGGCAGAAGCGTCATGCGGAATAAAAGCACATGTCTGCGTTCTTAATTTTGAAAGCATTCCATTTTGAGGAAATTCCATTTTTATAGACAAATTTTAGACAAATGATGTAAATTTGCACAATATAGGCGTATTAATTAGATAAAATATAACATAAATAAGTATTACTGTATACACCAATTAAGTATAACTATACTGACTGATGAACATTGTATCAGTAATGGCGAGTATGAAGTGATATGTAAATGAAATGTTTAGCATCAACTATATATACATCTCACCCTAATCTTGGACAAGCCCTATAAGGTAGGTTCGAACTTGGACAATAATAAAATTGATTAATATTGGTCAACGGACTATATAATCCAAGATTTCAGCTGCCTTATTTGATGATTATTGTGGCAATTCATATGGTTATGTAGGTACACATGCCCAAAGTGAGCCCTGCATTGGAAAATTATAGGATTCAAGAAATGCAAATGGCCATTTAAATGATTATGTTCTTATTATTTTGCATTGCACATGATATGACCATAACGTTCTCTCCTGTCCCAACCACGTTGGTTCACTATGTACTATGGCACACCACCCATCACACCAATGCACTCTGGTATAGGCTTTGAATTATATCAACTATTAAAGCAAATCTCATATATCGTATTAACAATGAATTCCCCAGGTGAAAAATGACCACAAAAATGAGTAAGCTTAATTTTTAAATCTTTTAAAACAAATAAAAATTGAAAATATTTATTGGTTTGTAAAAAATACTAACACAAGCCTTACACAGAGGAATGAATGAAGCCTAGTGCTGGCCTCTTTGCATTTATTTTATGTTAAAAATAAATTGTCTTTTGACAAACATAAAAATCTGCGTTTAGCTATTTATAGCGTTTTATGTTAATTAGCACCCTAGCAATCAGGAATCTAGAAATTAGTATTCACGTTACATAGACATAACTAAAAATATTAGAAGGTCAAATTTATCGGTCTTGACCATCAATGCCAATGCATGCAAAACTCAACACTGACCAAGTTCATCCTTTCTACTTTTATCAAAATAAAACATGTTTTAACACTAAAATGTAGTTCAGATCCTCCTACTTTTGAATAAACAAAAATTAAAGCAGGTGAAGGTAGCTCTGTATGTTTGACGTGTATACTCCGTGCAAAATAAGAGTGAACTGGCTAATGTAATAATCGTGCAGGAGGAATTGCTTAATGTCCAATTCACTCTTTAGTTGAACAGGGTAGGGAACAAGGCACAAGTATACCTATGGGGCCCCACTTTAAAAGTGTTGAAAATCGTATTTTTATTGAATATCATGTAATCTCTTGGCAGCGGTATGATTAAGAAACATAAGGAAGCATGCTAACATAAAATTAAATTAAAAAAAGTAAATTTATTAGATATTTACCTTAATTTGTATAGCGCTGTTTGATCCAATCGTTTACTCAGTTTAGGCTAGGATATGTTAGTCAGGTTAGGTCAGGTTAGGTAGCATGGCGTCAAGGGGGGCGCAGCCCCCCAGTGGGGGTCTGGGGGCGAAGCCCCCGGTCAGATGGGGGGCCTGGGGGGCGAAGCCCCTCGGTTAGGTAATGTAAACGACCCATAGATGCATTAGGCCTACTCGTTCTAATTTGTTCATCATCTATTCGCCTATGTAACGGCGGT
>JAQIXP010005379.1:0-10503 GCA_034700285.1 Proteroiulus fuscus | reverse complement strand
CCCCCCCAAAGAGACTTTCCTAACTCGTGTGTTTGTCCAGTGTTAACTTGAAGGTGGACTGAGAGCCGGGTACTCGGGCAAAATATTTTGTACATTTATGGTCTGGCCTTACGACGAATGCAGCCAAAAAATTTGTCGCATGATGCCCGAACAACCTGGAGGCTCGTCCATAAAGTACACTTCCTAGCTTAACTCGCAGTCCGCCTTTAATGTCCCTCGTCATTTCGTCTGTTTCTGCTAAAATATTGACCAAAAAATGCAAAAAAAGAAATTTCTTTTCACTTAATTTGCTGCTTCTACGACACTAACAAACCTGGAAGGGATCGTTCATAATTAATTCCTGAATAATTTTTTTTGTAAAAAATAATATAAAATTGACTAAAAGTGCTGCGCTTTTCAGATGGCTCCAGCTCAGTCGAGCAGGTAAAAATTGAAACGACAGTTTTGGAGAAAACAGAAAATGGCGAACAGGAAATAACCTCGTTGTTGTGAAAAAAAAAAGCTAGTTATTTTTTTTTCTTACTCGTGTGATTTTGGCCCCGCCCTCCCCTCGGACCCCCTCCTCCCCCCTCCCTTTCTCCTTTTTTGACTTTCTCGCCCCGCAGGTGGTTCCGCCGAGCAAGTGAAACTCACCGAGCGTGCCGCCGTGGCCATCGTCAAGCCGGTCGTGGAGAACGAACACGACAGCCTGACGTCCATGTGACGCGACCAGAACGGTTAGAGCCGCGAAAAAAATCAGGCTTATCCAGAAACGACGCGGTCGGCCCCCCCGAAAAACGGACGTCAGAAGATGTTCCTCCGGTAGAACCTCGCGCCCCACCGAGGACTTTTTGGTTCTTCTGGAGTAGTGTACAAAAGTGTAAATAATGGACCGAAGGACGGACTACGCATTTCTTTTCTATTCTAGATCGCACGTCTGGATGCACTGCGCCGGCATCCTTGGTGCTGCGTCCAGATTGCTTCGCTACACATTCCCTAGTTATAAAAACTAGGTTGGTCGCCTCACGAGAGTTGTCCACGGTAGAGACGCCCTCTTGATTCGCATTGGCTTCCTCGCGTCCCGCCGATGCGCCGGAAGGATCCGAAGTTGGTGCGTCCAGTTTGCTTCGACAAGCATTCCAGTTATCGAGTAGTTTGGTCGCTTCAACGAGTTATCCTTTCTTCGCCATTTCGATTTGCATCTCGCTTCCTCCTCGCGCGCCGGAGCAGGACTATTCGGTCTCGCCAATTCAGTATCTAGGACGTTTCGGTATTTGCTATTTTGGTCTTGGACAATTCATTAGGTCTTACAAAATTAATCCTCCTTAATTTTAACATTTTAAAGATTTTTTGCAAAACCTGGAATTTCAAAGGGCATGAAATGAGGCATCCAAAAAAAAAAAAAAAACTACTACTGAAGTAAGTTGCTCTAATCCATTGACATATAATTTTAGCAATTAAAATATTGCTAGTGATTGCGTTTTCAGGGTTCCCACCAATTTTTACCAATTGGTTTCCCTAACTTTCCCTAACCGATTTTCAAAATTTTCCTGGCCAAATTTAAAAACGAAGGCAAAGAAATACGAGGAAAGCGCCAATAGTTTGATATTTCACAATCAGTCTACCATTATTTCGATTTCTTCCTTTTTAATTTCATTTTGTTCATCCATTTCCCTGACTTTCCAATAATTTTTGCTAAAATCCCTCACTTTTCAGGTGAGTGGGAACCCTGATTTTACTGAGACCAAATTGTCCAGGACCGTAATAGTAAATACCGAAATGTCCCATACCAATTTGGCTAGACCGAGTTAGCCAGACCCGAATAGCCGCCCGTTGACCACCGGAAGTGCTCCGCTAAGGTTAGAATTTTGCCAGCGTAACCGGGAAGATCTCGCCACCCTCGAAGCCGTTAGTGACCGGAAGTGCGTCGTTAGGGAATGATCCGGATGCATCCCCCCTCGTCACCGGTGACCTGCTCTCGCCGAAACAAACCATCCGCGAGGGCATCGTGTTCGGATCCAAGAAGATCCAAGATGGCCGCAAAATGTTCCGCTTATAGTCTCTCTTTTTCATGCTTTCATTTGCCCAGGTTTCCCCTAAGTTAATTCATTTTTTGTAATTAGAATTAGTTTAAGGGGAGGGCCGCTATTTCTTCTCTCTCATAGCCAGATTTTAGCCAGGCATGAGTGCAATTCGAAGTTTACACCCAATTGAATACTCTTTTCGTTTTGACTAGCCTAAATGCCGTTTTGTCACTTCATCAGCACCACCTAGCGGCAGGACGGTTTTCTAATCGGTCAATGAGAAACCGACTTTAAAGCTCAGAACATAGACCATCATCCCCTTTCACATATCATCAATTTTTTCAATGTGTAAAAAATAATGCAATTGAATGTGTATAGCTCGGCCGCCAATTGCTAAAAGCGTACTCATTATATTGTTAGAGTGTCGAAGTAGATCCGCTAGGAGGCGCTGCGAAATAACCACTTTTAACGCGTGGACTCTGGTCGCTCGGAACTGCGACGTCACTATGCAGTTTAACCGGACGGTTTTAGAAAAGCTTACTTTTTTCCTCGCGTAGTTTTTTTTTTTTTATGCTTGCAATTTTATTTCTGAAAGCGTTTAGCTGAAGCGCCGTAACCTTACGCATTCCGGAAAGTGTCGGAGTTTCGGGAATTTGTTTAGGCAGTGCTGAGTTGCTTGTGGTCAGCTTAGGTCAAAATTTCCATCGATACGAATCAAACTTTAGTCATTCTTGGCCGGTGTCTGGGGGGTTAGTATAGCTCCGACGAAATATTCGTTTAATTTTTTTTTTACCAAATGCAAATGGTCAGTAATACTTTATCGAGATTTGACACATTTAATAGTCACTTTAGCCATTTTGACTGGCAGGAGAAACCGTGGGAACGTTTCTACGGTGGCTCGTAGTGGTAAAACACAAAATATGTGCTAAGAAGGCTAATAAGACTTGATTAAATTTAGTGTAAAGATTTGGTTGCTGGTGGGATTTGTAAATATGAGCCACCGTAACCACACATGGCCATTTGAATATACCATGGGAAAAATAACCAGTTTCTACGGTGGCTCATAAATCTGATATTTACTTGAAATTGTTCTGGCTTTGGTTAATTGTATGTTTTCAAACTGTGAGCCACCGTAGAAATGTTTGTGTTTTTCCGCGCCAAGTATGGCTATTTTATTACCAAACACATTTCAGTAATTTTCAAAGTGACCATCTATAGTCTGACCAATGTCCGAAAGTATTGCATTTGGAAATGTCCAGGATGCACTAGTAAAATGCATTTCATGATTAAGTTAACATCTTCAATGTTTTACCACCTAGCGGCCAGAAAAGAAAATAGCAACAAATACGGCGCTATCCGAAAGCTTCATCTAGGCCTGTTTTGTAGTTTACTTTGCGGCCACCAGGGTGTAAATTGGTTTCTTGTATATTATGGCTACTAGATGGCGCCAGTAATATCCACATGATTTGAAATCTCAACTTTTGGTTATCCTTAATTTAAAAATCACTTGTTAAGGTCAGTCTTTCCACTTTTGAAGGTCAGAACATTTGCTTCTTTTTATAGACTTCATTTTTATTTTTTTTTTATTTATTTAGTGCTGAATTATTTTGAAACTTTTGGGTCGTTTAAGGATTTTGCATTTGCTAACGGTTGATCAGGCTTCCCCCCTCAAAGACTTATTTTATAATTATTTTAAATGTATAATTGGAATTGATTTGCCAGTGGTAATGTGTTTGCGACTTTCGAATCACCGCTGTATATTCGTTGTATTTTAGAAAGCTATTCTTTAATTCATACGTAGGTGACGTCATCGTTATGACGTCGTGATAGGCTTGCCCAGTACAATCCAAGCCGAACTTTGGGAAAAACATACGATTAAATTACGTGTTTCCGTGTCGTGTCGTCGTCGTGCTATGTTCTGACGTAATGTGGTGGTTGTCACGTGACCTCTGTTGTTTTTATCTTTTCTAAAAGTGGACGGACTGCTTCTGCCCGGTACTTTATGACCGTCCCTTATGGTTAATCAATCCGTATAGGCAGCCTCATAAAGTATCGAACAGATGTCAAACCCACTCGTAAATGGCAGCCATATCTCATTGTTTCAAGAGTTTTTTTTTATTATAATTAATTACTCCCCCCCTTCGTTACTTGTCATATTTCTGGGGTGAATCTCGGTGATTCTCAGGCAAAATTTTCAGTGTGTGGATGTTTGCAAGGAAGAATATAATATTCAGAAAATGGGATTTTAATTAATTGCTCGTTTAATTTCCAGATTGTTTTTTAATTTTTTAATTGATAATATCCGTTGTGAATTTTTCTCTGTATTTTAATCGTTAAAACTCATTAGCATAATTGATTACATCGCTTATTACAACAATTTGAGGTGTAAGACATTTTTCGGGGAAAACGGGTACGTCTCTAAATAATGTGATGATGTGGTTGCTTTTACCTTTATTTGGATTTGTTTTTTTTGGTATACACTAATACTAATTCTTATATCATTCTAATTAATTAATTATCCCCCTTTTCTCTTTGTTTTTAATACCAATTAAATTATTAATCGTAAAATGTAATAGCCCGTATATATCTCGATGTGCGTTCTAAATGTGTTACCCATAGGCCTAAATCGAACTGTATCGCTATACATCGATGTGGGATCCATATCGATTTGTGGTATAGAGTGCATTCTGGGAATTTTACAAACGGAATTCAGAATTCAAAATGGAAGGAACTTGGCCTCTGGTCTTAGCCAAAGATAAATATGCTATTTACAGTAATTTACCTACTAGTACTTGTCATGTTAAATTAAAGTAGTTAACGTATTTTCAGCAGTGCAGTTAAAATGAACATGGTATATCGATATGCAATCGTTTTTATCGATTCGAAGCGCTGCATCGATTTGCACGTGAGAGAATTCTAAAAAAAAGCGATAGAACGTTCGAATTCAAAATGGACGATTCGTTTACGAGGCAAAAGTAAGCATTTAATTGCGTTTTTATTAATTAATTATGGTGATTAACTAATTTTAGCTGTTAATAAGTGTTAATTACGGTATCAGCTGTTACTACGGGAAAGACGGCGACCAAATTGATGCACGATTGACGTAGATAAGTACGATTTTGTGATGCTGTTTTTTTTGGTAGGGCTTGCATTCAGAATTGTTATTAGTTATTAACAAGTTTGTTTTTAGGTTTTCTCGTCTATCGCTGCTCACATTACTGTATACAAATACTTCAATTACATTCCCATCTTATTCGAGTATATATAGTATGTATATTTTTTAGACCGTGGGCGAACAACATTGTTTACCATCACTCTATGCACTTTTGTATACAGAGGTTTTGAAAAGTACTTGAAAAACTTAATTTTTTTTTTCTAATTAAATTTTGTTTTGTTAATATAGTTGATAGACCTTTTTTGAACAAGCGTCCTTATGCATTGTTTATATCGTGTAATTAGGCAATTAATTACTATAGTATTCTCATCAGGCAACTGGCAATATGTGTATAGCGATTTTGATGGTGTCCACTGGTCAGTCTTTTTTGTGGACACTTTGCATACCGCAGTCTCCTCCGAGTAATCAGGAGGCCATATATTGTAAGACCAGTGTGACAAATTCTAAGGACATTTTTTCCATTGAATTGAGTGTTCCTATAGAAAATGTGGCTTATTTATCCCTAAAATCTGGTAGCCCAAACTGTAGGTAGGATAATTTCTTTTCAAAATATTATTTTCAGTCTTAGGTTGAGGTTGAACAGGCTTTTAATATGCCAAAAAGCTCAATTAATTACATTTTTAAGCAATAATTAATTATAATTGCGTGCTGTCCCTCTCATATATGGTATCATTCACTATTGATCCCTTTAGTGGCACATCACTGGCAAATCAATTCAATTGTATATTTTTATTTAATTATTGAATCAAAGTAAATTAGGGTGAAGTTAGTTTTGAATTTGTGGTAACCATTTGCTATGTGGTGCCAAAAATGCATTTGAATTTGTAGTATATTTTACATTTGAAACTGATTTCGTTGGACTGTTTTGATACTTTCAGGAATCTCAATTGTTTGACCTCTGACCCGTTATCTGGCGGCACGACAGTAGGATGATTGGTGCTGCCAGATAACGAGTCCGAAGTCCAGAAGCTTTTGAATTAAACCCCAAAACCCCGCTTTAAAAGTATTCAATTATTACATTTAATCCATTTGGTTTATTTTTTAGGCGATTTTTAGTAGTTAATCTATATTTATTCCAATTTAAAAAAAATGTGTTTAGGCAGCGCGAATTAATTGTCATATATTGTAATTAAGACATTTCCTTTTTTTTCCTCCAAATTATGTCATATTATGTATATGTATAAAATTGCTCTGTTTTTTGTAAAAAAAAATTAATATATACTCGGTGATGTTTGAAGTTTACAGGAATTCTTGATAAAAATGCATCGATGAGGTCAAATTATTTGCGTTGCATTTAGCCAATTGTGTATATATGCAAAAAAAAAAAATTGAAAAAGTAAATAAAACATTGCAAAATTTATTAAATTTGGGCTAAAACTCAATTTTTTTCTTATATTTTAATATTAAATAAAATATTAATCTTCACTTTTAAATATTGACAGCCTAAAAAAAGTGAATAGCTGGCCAGATTTAAAAATTTCATAGTTAGATTAATAAAAATAAGTCATAAAAACAAGAATTTCAGCAAGCGTAATTTATGGACGACCCCTAATTGCAGAAAAATGATAAATCAGGCTGAGTTTATGGGCTTCCCTCGATTTCAAATGTGTTTGTCCGAAGATCCGCCAGACGGCGCTCGAGTTCTTCCTTGTCTTTTTCAAGTAACGGTTTTTTCCTCGTTTTGTTCCTCTATGTTTTGTTCTTGCTGTTCGTTCGTGATGGTCAGCGCGGTTTTACGAGATTTTTCGGACATTTTCAGGATTAATTTGGGATTAATAATGCTGGATTGTGTGTGCCGGTGAGTGGTGACTCGAATGCTGTGACTTTAAGAACTGTTTTCTGCTCGCTGGAGCCAGGAGGTGAGGACCGGTGGCCCCGTAGGGTAGCCATTGTTGAAAAATGGACAGAACTTTCGGTACGTGTTGTTTACGTCGTCATTTCGGCAAGGAATCTACTCTGGACGCCTGATTTTCTGCGAAAAGTAAGAAGGATTTTACATTGGTTTTATGCTAGTGAAAAGCTTTTAGTTGTAAGTTGTTGCGATCGTACATTTTGGCCGAAATTGTCAGGTACCGCGTAGTTGTTGTTTTTTAGTGACGTCATGGTATCCATTTTTGTTTGGTGCACTATCGATATATCGTGAGTATCGATATCCTCCACGTGCTCGTTTTGAAAATAGCACGTGTTTTACCCCCTAATTTGTTTTATTAGTACATCTGCCATTGATTAAAGCGCCTGGGTATATTTTAATACAGAATCTGTTTGCTCAAAAGAGCTTTCTGAGATGTATTGATTTATTTTTTGGAAACCCTTTCGTAACCCATTCGGTATAAGTTTATGGATGGTGGGGACCTCTATAGGAGGGTACTTTCCCTATAAGCGTGGAAGTGGTGCCCTTGTTGAGGTGTCAAAGTTCAAACGAACGAACGAACGAATGAATACCCTTTGGTTTTTCTTTCGGTCAGAGAAATAATGATTCACGGATTTCAATCCATTCGCTTTAGGGTCAAAGGCTGGGATATTTATAGCCTGAAGGGAAAGGAGAACTGAATTTGGTTTGGAAAAATCCGAAAATGGCCAGGAAACTTAAGGGGAAATCCCATTTATATTTTAAGCTGATTGCGTTTAAATTAAATTGACTTATAGTTTAGTATGTTCAATAGGTATATAATGTAAAAATGAATGCAGTGTGCGTTTTTTTTTAACTGTAAATATTTCTATTTACATTTTTCACTTATGGACCCAACGGGCCTAAAAAGATTCAACGTTATTTTCTGACAGGTGTTTTATGTTGGATTTATGGTAGAAATAACTAATTGGCTTTTTTAAATCCACAAATATCCAGGGAATTTATTTTGGGAAGACGAAGGGGAGGGAAGGGGGTGGGAATGGTGTAAACCACGTGATGTCTATTTTGAAAACGTAACGATTTTTACACACCCTGTATGGAAATATGCTAAATAACAATTTTTAATTAGAAATTACTACATAATTTGCTTTTAATGGCACGTACATATGTTTTTTTTTAACATTTAAAAAAAATGCAATTAACATTGACACAGCCAAGTGTGAACAACCTTAACTATCACTTGTTACAAAGCTGGACTTTCCCCTTTAACATTGATGCTTGCAAGACTTACGTTAGTTGAGATTGTTGTATTATGTTGTGACCTGTCTTTATGATCGTGGCTATATTTATAGCCGTTGAAATTATTTTCTAATTGTGGTATTTTATAAAATACTTTGAGTGAATTTGGTACTCGGTTCTGTCCCTATAACATGGTTTTCTGATATATAATATGTCACGAGACGAGAATAATGGCAATGTTGGACTGAAATTACAGGCTTGTTTCTCTCAAAAGTTGTGGTCAGCAGGAATTTGTCACGCATAAGCTCTTTCAGAGTATATAGACCTATGGTTGACGCCAAAAATATGATGAATAAGTTGGTTAAAGGGGAAAGTCCCACTTTGTAACGAGTGACATTTAAGTTGTACCACCCGTTTCACGAGAGCCGATGCCTTTTATCCAGTAGAGGGCGCTACACACTGTCGGTAAAATGGCGCCCACTCGGGGCTTTGCATTTTCAACCGAATCCAATGTATTCGGGACATTTTATTTAATGATGTCCTGTGCGGGCTCAAATCAAATTGTAATTTTCATGATTTTTTACAATTTTTCACGCTCTTCTTCCTACACGAGTCTACAACCACTTTCTTTGAAAGTGGGACTTTCCCTTTAATTGGAGGGGTGCGTAGGTAACAATTAAAGTGGGCATTTCCTAATTTATGAAGAAATGTTATCAATAATGGCGTGTTTTTGAAAAACCCTGGAAAAATATTATTGTCCTGGAAAACATTTTTCCATCCTTGAAATTCAAGTCCTGGAATTTATTGATGTATTTTAAGTTTCAAATTTGTATGTAGGCCTACTTGGAAATGAACAATCTAATGAACGAGAAACAGGAATTATTAAAAAAAAAAGTTAACTTGGCTATATATAGGTAGGCTAATGTTTGTAGAAAAAAAGGCCTGGAAAAGTATAGTGTAAATGCTATATAGTAAAAATCCTTGAAAGTCCTGGAATTTATTGAGGGTATTTTAACTTTAAAATTTGTATGTACCAGGAAGGATGAGAAACAGGAATTATTAAAAAAAAATGCTAACTTAGTTAATGTTTGTAGTAAAAAGTCCTGGAAAAGTAGTCTAATGCTATATAGTAAAAATCCTTGAAAGTCCTGGAATTTATATTGATGGTATTTTAACTTTTAAAATTTGTATGTATCAGGAAATGAACAATGTGATGGGTGAGAAACAGGAATTTAAAAAAAAGGATAACTTAGGTATATAATGTTTGTAGAAAAATGTCCTGGAAAAGTAGTGAAAATGCTCTAATAAAAATCCTCGTAAGTCCTGGATTTTTTTATTTTTTTTTCAATGCGTAAGAACCGTGTAAATGTTTGGATAACCCTTTTCTTGATGGAGAACATATTATTTTCATATTATATAGTGGAGTGATGACAGGGAGATGTCCACTCATTCCCAGATAATGTCCAGTTTGTCTGAAACGAAGAAAAAAAGGGGAGAAGTCCGAATGAATGATGGACCTTTATACGTTTTGTTTATACGTTAGATTTTAATATTAATGAGATTATATATATATATAATCTCATATATATATTCGGTCAAATGGGGGGCTTTTGAAGTGAGAATCTGTTTTGCTGCAAATTGGTTTCGTGAAAAAATGTTGAAACTGTCCAGCTCTTGTTGTTGAGCAACACACACTTTGATTGACGAGCCCATATATTATAATAGTGACCCATGTAGAGAGATCGATTGTGCAAATTAAAAGGGGCTTTTTTATTATTTCCTCAATTTCGAGCCTCGTTGTGTCCATTGGGACCGGGGCTTATACATAGTGCCGAATAGATTTTTGCGCTACGGGCACCATTTTGTTTTTTAATTATCCTGGTTTGGGAACTTTGGTGGCACCCGTGTATATACTTTGTCTGGACCTTAAATCGAGCAACGACCCAACCCATGGGAAACCTAAGGATAATTTTTTGAAAAAAAGGGGTAATTTTTTAAAAAAGAAAGGGTAATTTTTAAAGAAAAGGGTAATTTTTTTGAAAAAAATGTAATTTTTTTTAAAAAAAGGTAATTTTTTTTAAAAAAAAAGGAAAATTTGGTAATTTAAAAAAAAGGGGGAAGGGGGTAATTTTTTAAAAAAAAAGGTAAGAGGCGTCTTCAGCAAATCAAAAAACTCACGAGAAATTTGCTTTCAACCTTCGGCAATTCAGTGTGACGTCACTAAAACGGAAGTAGTC
>JAQIXP010005378.1:0-10503 GCA_034700285.1 Proteroiulus fuscus | reverse complement strand
TGTAATAAACATGGCGTCTATTAAGGCAACCAAATCCAGGTATTCAGATCATTTTATCTATTGATAGATATTGTCAAGAACAATCGCAATTACCATTTTAATAATAATTTTTCACGCTCTTTTTATTGAAACCAACTTGTTTCAAAGTGAGACTGTCCCTTTAACAAAGTGACAAATTTATTCTTCCAGGAACAATGCACGTGTGATACTCTCATCTAACAGAATTTCAGTATCTATCCATGCAGATTGCTTTTCCTAGAGCTGCGCACATCATTGGTCTGGAACAATTTAGATGAAAAATTGAATGATGAAACTATAATGCACAGCACTAGGCTACCCTGATATCCAAAAATTTATATAAAAAAATGTACTATATAAAAAAGCTACCTAGTATACATTTTGCCACAATGTATAGCATAAGAAACTGGGCATGCTCATAATCAATCTGGTAAAGCTCAATTACTTGGTTGGCTATATATATACAGTATATATACGTTTCTGTTCCCAAGGCTATAGTTTGATCACAATGACCAGGTAATAACTGCGGGCAAGTATCCTAACTATAGATCATAAAACACGTAAGAAATGCTTTCTTGGTGTTTAGTCAGATAACAAACAGAGAAGGCTGTACAGCTTCCATGAATTTTAATATCAAAATTGTAAGGCTATATAGGTCTCACATTTCAGAATTCTGTTTCGCAGTATTAGTTAGGGGTCATCCATAAATTATGGATGGGCTTAAGAGGTGAGGATGGATGCAGTTTGTGGCAGAAGGAAGGGAATGGTATATCCACGAGTAAATTAACATTAAATTTTGCAGCAGTACTAAAATGCAAATACAAATCCCTCAGCAATCAGGAAATTAGTGACAAAAATTATTTTAATTTGCAAACAATTTGGTTCTAAATTGTTGCAAACTGTGAAACAATAGAAGGAAGTTTAAAAATGAAGGTTTTATGAAAACGTAATTTTATGGACAACCCCTTATACTAAAAATAACACGTGATAGAATCGATATTAGTCAGTAGCGTAGCCTACCCTAACATGTTGTAAATCACATTCTGCATTTTACTTAGAAATAGGACCTATACAAAAACATGTGTAAAAAAACTTGAGTAAAAATTGCTCCCTATAGTTCAGCCCGTGTGCTAAATTACATGCTCTGTCTTTCCAGGTCTAAAAAAGCGCCAAATGAAGCCATTGTTCCCATAGCAACTTTCCAAATGTGGAAACTGAAACGTATACTAATGTTAATGATCGTCAAATGTCAGTATGCTACAATGTATTACATTCAAAGAATGAAAATGGCATTTCATGTATGTGACACGAGCCTACATTATATTTAAGCAGAACCTTCCATTGCCTAATCATCACGCAACATGCAGGGGCACCATCATGCACAAAATGAAGGTGGAGTTAAAATATAAATTATACCTACATTTTAGGATATACAGGGTGTTTCATTCAAAACGCAACTTCGGAACTGTTACAGCTGGGTTCCTGAACTGAACTATGTGTCAGTAAATCTGTGATGGCTCATCTTTCACAGTAGTTGGTTTACTGACACATATTTTCAGGCGCGGCTGCAATGGATCCGAAGTTGTCCATGGTGAAGCGCTTTGGATGAAACACCCTGTATAATCAGTTAAAAGCATATATCTGTGAACTCTGTAACAATTACACAATGCGGGCCCAACTCCTTGTTAAATGGAAACTCAGCTATTTTTTTTAATAAAACATGCAGCTAAGTAAAATCAATTGCAAAAGTTCTAACCTCTATAGAGTTCTATTAAATGTTCATTAATAGGCCCCCTTTAACTATATATTACAGCGCCTTCAATGTCAGTAGAACTTTCAAGTATAGCATTTTAGACAAAACATAAAATGGCCACCCAAGTTACTTGCTTTTGGTCCTTGCTGCCATCTATGAGCCGCCTAATAAACTGGCCAAAAGTGCATTAAATTTGAAAATATTTTGCACATATTAAACCAGCATAGGGTAGTCAATGCCTCAATAGGAAAGACCTTTGATTGTTCAGTGCCTATAGTCCTGCACAGATGATGTGGCCTCCCTATGACGACATTATCTTAAAAGTAATGAATTATATTTATAGAAGTTTCAGATGAATCTTAGATAAGGATTCCTTATTTATTTATTAAATTTAGGCATCTTACTACAACAACTCCAAATCTAGCTGAGTTTTTTCAGTATTTATCAGTATAAAATGTTAAGAGCATTTTTCGACAAAAAACATTTCCAAAATGCTGGCATACGCTTAAATACAGGACAAGATCGGCAAGTGGACCACAAAAATATGAACTAAATAAGTCTTAAATTTACATGTCAGTTGACCTTTAAAGTGAATGCCCTTTATAACCCCTTCAAAATATCAACTAATGAGATAGAGTAATAAAACGTGGGTTTTGAAATAAAAAATTAATTGCTGGACAACGTTTTTTAAATTGCATGGGAACTGAAAACAACTTTTTACCTAAATACTTGAACTTAATCTCAACTTACAAGATCTAATCTAGCATTTTTGCACGAACAATATGTTCCTGTAAAAAAAAATGAACTTTCAATATACTGAAAATTAAATTTCAATTATACTACAGAGAGCCGAGATGATTAGGACTGAAAGTTTCACAAAAGGTTACTAACTCGCATTTTCCCTTAAAACTTTAATATAATGTTTGCAAATGGTTTTCCTATACGTAATAAAATAAGGAAAATATATAATAAATAATATTAAATAGACGGGGCTTTTGGATTTTATTAGTTTTCCTTCGGCAACAAATATATGCACACTATTCCTAAGAGTCCTATTAAGGCATTGAAAACTCGTTTGCTTATTGGAGTTTCACGATTTCACAAAATTGCTAATACTGCACGTTTTTTTTTCCAAAAAAAATGCATTTTATTAACGATTTTATCACTCAACAAATATTGCCTGTCTGGAAACCTATACGAAAACGAAAACTGCACTTGAAGGTCTTACGGCACACAAGAAACATATCTTTGCCATGCTTGGAAAATAAAATCTAAGGCGCACCATGTGAAATGGATAATGCCTATAATAAAGGGCACAGTTACATTTATCTTAAACTTTTTTAAAGTCAAAAGAATAAAACTTACACATGGTTGCTCGCCAAATGCTCAAGACAGGCACTAAGAAGGCCGTTATTCTTTACACTTCCTTTCTTCAACTATGCTGACATTTGAATGTCGTCTAGCCCCATATTTGTATGACATTTATAGTCATGCATGCACATTTGCAAGAACATAATATCAAAGTTTCTCATATATTTCCCCTTTATAAAAGATTAACCCCAACGTTCGAAAATATTGCCTTCTATATGATTAAAAACACGATCAGAATGATCCATACAATAGTGCACAGGCAGGTTTCTAATTTAAACAATGAGCCCTTTACATATTGCCATAATTATAGGGAGAGGGACCTAAGGGACTAAAGCCCCCCTCCCTCATAAGTCCTATACTACTACCACCAAAATAGTCATCAAGATGTCATCATGGTATAACATCATCTATGTTTAATATTCCTATATCTCAATATCTTTTAATTCAATACTTACATTAATGAAATTGGCTCTGTCATTTAGACAAAAGCCAGATTTCTATTACAAAATTCTCACTACAAACTACGGAGATTTAGCGTTTTCAGTAAAATTTCAGTTAAGCTGTTGAATATTTTAGGAATTTCTCTTGAACGAAGTAATATATCATTAATATGGCCCAATAATGAACAGAGTAAGCAACTGAAGAACAGTTTTAATGCATTCCATCAGCCTGGTACAATAATGTGAACATTACTGACTTCGAAAGCTGATTTTGAACTTCATCCAATTAGAATTTTTCGTGTATTAATTAAACTTAATTCATCCTGACCAAAACATTTCTTGTTTTTGTTACATCACGATCGAATGTGAGTGGATTCTTACACTTATATAATTTGAGTCCTACAGTTGAAGTTGGCTTGTCAGTCAAGTTGGGAACAACTCAAATATCTTTACTTACTTATCCTAAACTCTTATTTGTTATTAAACTTATTTTGTATTGATCTTATTTACTATAATCATCCTTTGCGGTATAATGGTCATATAAAAATATTTATTTTATAAATAAGATAAAAGTTAAGTTATTTAAAGTCTGCCAAACACATATAGTGATGATTTACAGAGTTACAGAGCCATACAATTAAATTGTTATCCAATTACCTTAAACTATGGCACAGACTATCAGGATTCCAACTGACATGTTATTTGACAAATTTTAAGCTAAATTTTCACTTTAAAACTATTTTGGGGAGTATGTTGAGGTAGATATAGATCATTCCATGTTTCCCACAATGTCTATAGATTCCCCCTTGAGGTTTGATATGCCATGTAGGCTGATTGTGCGTTTTCTTTCGTATGTTATTTGTTAGAATTGCTGCAACAATGTTTTGACAAGAGCTGCCTTGTCCCGCAAAGCAAAGTAACTGCAATGGGATTCTGGCATCAGGCTAATCCAACAAGTCAGGCTTCGTTATCAGCTCTATCCAATTGCATGCCCGAACTGGCAGATAAAGTCACCAGTCGAGACATTCTTCTTTCAATGGTCGTGATAACCAGCCAACCAATCGATTTGGCAGATTGTCAACCATCAACACTTATCAAGGCTTTTCAAAAGTCAAAAATTGCCCTTTTTGATGAGGGGGATTTTCCGGCTCTCGATAACAATAACGCACGGTGACGATTAAGGAAAAATCTACAAATCAACTATACACATGCCCATATTGATACATCCTCCTAAACATATCGATTTGGGTGAGTTTCTATGTAAAAAAATAGGGTGAAGGTTCCCAATTTTCCATACAGTATTTGGCTAAGTTCCCACTTTAGTAGACCAACTTGGTGGTCATAAACTTTGGGATACTATTGGGATATTACAGGGGGTAACATATTTTCTTATTTTTCGCCAGTTTCACATCCCAATTATACAATTTTATCACATTTTCCCCTCTCTTAAGTACCTAATTTATTACATTTTTGAATTAATTCTGATTCTTGTTTCTGAAGTAGCTTCTCACAAGTTCTCCATCAATTAAAAAGCTTCTGCAGAAATTATTTTCAGAAAATAGGTAAGGAACCTCTTCAGAATAATTTATATTATTGTGCTGCAGAAATCTAGCTTCATCAAAGTTTGATGAAAACCTTAACAAACCTTAGCGAAAAAACCAAAAAAGCTCGTAACCCAAAACGGGAAAATGCAAAAAAAAAAAAAAAATAAAAAGATTCACTTCATTTTGCATTTTGGTTTCTGTAGTTCATTTTAGAGAGTTTAGTCAAATCATTTAAAGTTTTCAAGATGTTTCACACAGACTACTGTCTTTGCTTTTTCCTTGTATATTTTTCATACATGCACTTACTTCTTAAACATTACTCTTTTTCACATGTGTAACATCCCTATTATAATAAGAAAGAATCACAGCAACTTACCAACATTGACTCTCACTTCATCCGCAATCTGCCAATCAAAGGAGACATTACTGCCGGTCATTAAAACTGCATGGAAACGAAAAACTTTGCCAGGTTGAGTAATGTAATGGTCTTTGCTCAATCGTAATCCCTCCGGTGGCATTTGTACCAACAATGGCCTTGCCAAACATTGTATTTGGCTGCCCAATGGGTTCCTAGCAGACACGCAAACGGTGTACAAACCCTCTGAAACGAGCAAAAGAGAGAAAGTTAAAAAAAACGACTGAGAAATGGGAAAAAGCTTTGGGAATTAGGTAATGAGGGTGCTTTATATCCGCCACAGAGATCACAGCAGCAATTTGTAACACGACAACTTAAGGTTTTTACTAAAAGCTAGTTCTGCATTATTGTATGTTCTCCTCCGAGAGCAATTAAACCCACCGACAACATGCACGTATTCAAGATAACCCATAATATAACAAAACCATGAACGATCTAGCCGCAAGATGAAATAAATTAAAAGCTTAAAAGGAAAAGAATGGGCAAGATGGAAATGCTAAAGAAGTTAAAAAGGACGCCATTGTGCCACGTCAGTTTCATCATGGTTTAATGATCGATACTCTCTAGCGCCTAAAATGTTGTAGGCCTACTAAGCCAAAAATTTTCAATAATTCTTTAGTACTTTTGCACTATTTAAAACTTTTTGTAAAGTGGAAACTAATAAATCTGCATTAGTTACAAAATGCAAATAATATGTCAAGACAAACTTCCGCAAATATAAAAAGCAACTGTAAAGATGGCAATATTCCACAGGTCTCACGGTTTGGGCTAGCTATAAATTTCTTGGCTAAACGTAATTTACCGGAAGTGTACTGGAGAATTTAACAGGACCAATGAGAAAGGGTGGTCGAATTTTGATTGCATGCCATCTGAGCCATGAAGTGTCCATAAACTTCTGCATTAGGCAAATCACTTACTCGAGCCACTATGGTCATAGTGGGCATTGTAATGACTGCGGAATTAATTTCAATTTTCTCCTATAGGGCTACCAAATTAGCTCCAACTTTTGAGAGAATATGCAGTGCAGTACACGTAAAAATATCAACTATACTACACATCTGCACCATAACACGGTTAAAATTTCAAAAAAAGTATTTACATAACCTCTATTCTAATCTTATTTATAAATCTTCCTTACAAGCTTCCCATGCAGTAGAAAATAAAACTTTTCCTATCAAACTATAACATTGATAGATCCTTTTCATAAATCTACTATATTAGCCCTATGCTGAACACTTTCAATGGACAGCAAAAGGATGATCGTAAATGTGTTCAAGATTGTTGGTCAGTATTTTAAATCGCCATCCTTTTGCACATTTTCTCTATAAACAAATACGCTATTTTAGAAATGTGTTTATTCCCTGAACATGAATATATTAGTAATGTGGATGTAAAAGTACTTCACTGAACACTGAATACCTAGCAAACCCTATAATATTGTATCTATAATGCATCCACGCTTCAAGTTCACTCTTTTCTTGATCACGTTAAAACAATTAAGCCTCCTGGGTATACGAAATTGCATGAATAACTTGAGTTGGGAAGGAACCACAAAATTCAAATCTAAAAGTCAAAAACCTAAGTTAAATGCTCTCCTGGTAACTATATAGCATATATTATAAGGAAATCAAAAATGAAAATGGGTTTCTCATTTTAATGCATTACATCATTTTTGATGGAGTAATAGTGTGAAAAAAATACTTTGGAACCCCATTAGCATGCCAAAACCAAGCATACTGGTTCAGAAAAGGGAACTTCCGAGTGCGCATCCTCAAGACGCCCTCGAAAAAGTTCTAAAATAACAGAAACACGTTCAGAATGAAAGCAACTTCATGCAAATGCATTTGGCATAAATTTCGCACCATCTATACGGTTTGCCGCTTATGCATAATTCACTTTTCCTTCCTCTAAAAACACAGGCAGAAAAAACCCACAAAAACCACACATACTGCATGCATGTATAAGTTGGCGTTGATGGAAATGGTTTGCCGAGATATATCTACCTCATATTGCGCCTTCAATATTGCTCATATAAACAGCAGTTCTTTGCCATCAATAATTTATGGATATTTCGGGGCACAGAAAACGTATCTTTTTTGTTTCTTACAATATCTGTTTTGATATATTTTTGACATAGATTGATATTAGAGGCTCCAAAATCCTCGTTTAAAATGTTACGAGTCGAGATGTACAGTCTATATGAAGCGCTCTCTAGAATACAGAAATTCTTGATTTGTGCCCGTGAAAGCAAACTCGAGCTTTGCATTTTTAAAATGAACTTTTCACTTTTGCTTGGGATTCTGCCACCACCGCAAAAATCAACAAATAATGTATGTTGGACCTCTTCTGACATAACACGTATGAAATACTAACGATTTTTCGTGTATGACTTGCATTTGAGTCGAAGTACAGCTTTGCCATTCTTTTATAAATGGACTTACTGAACGTGTCAGTTAGCTATAGTAGCCTACTATATATATAGCAAAAAAGTCCTCTTTTTCTGCAAGTGAGTTGAAAACTGCCACTTTCGCTTTCTATACTGGCCATTAAAAAAAAGCGTCAGCCTCACATTATGTGCCAGAAATAAAATTGATGTAGTGGCCCCAATCTTTGTTTGATTTATAATGCATGGTCGATTGTCCGTGGACCTTTTCTGCTCTCGACATATTGGAACTTCACTTCTGCTTGCTCTATGCTGTGTCACTTTGCTGAAGAGACAAGGCAATGGCAGACATTAATAACGGGCAGTTATTGAAGCAGAAGAGCAGTCCTATACATTCCTGAACTGACCACAGTGGAACTGTAACATTACCAAACATCTAACAGGATACCAAAACTATGCCCAATTCATCAAAAAGAGTAAACTGAAAATTAATCATTCTTACAACTCGTATTTTTGGTCTTATAGATAAGCTACTTTCTCATTGTATTTCCATAATATGGTCATGCAGACAAGCTGGCTTTTTGCTTGACTTTTTGTCACATTTTTAATTTTTGCCCGACTTTTTAGGCATTTTTACCTGACTTCTTTAAATTCTGGCCTTCCTAATTACCTTAGTTTCATGAAAATATATAATCTGTATCGCTTGACCACCATGCTGGACAAAGCAGGAGAAAATAATCTCAATGAAAATCTCAAGTTCATCAAGTAATTTCAAGATCATTCTTTTTAACAGGTTATAGCAGCTCAGCATTCATCTTAGGGGTCATTCAAGTATGACGGCATCAGTTATGGGGAGAAGGGGTTTATGTAGAAATCCTACTTAAGATGCACACACCTCCAAATTGTTTAATATGCTGAAGGAATGTACTTACTTTTTCATTTTCAAATTTCCACTTTTTATCATGGTTTTTTTCACATCAAATTGAGTCTGTTTTAAAGGGGAAGTCTCACTTCATTTAATAATTTTATTCAAACATTCTGTCAACTTTTTGTGGTTAACTCTTAGAAAATAACTGTAGATGAGGCAGTTGTAATTTTTTTGGGAATCCTACTTATGATGACTAGGGGTGGGAAGTACTAAAATTGGAGTTTTTTTTGATAACGTCATTTTTGAATGGTCCCTTAATAGTCACGTTCTACAGTGAATTAAAATGTCCTTGAAAAATATTAATTTGAAAAATAATTATTTAGCATGATTTTATCTTCAGCATATTTCTAATCAATGTCCAAGTAGGATCAAATCCATAAAGTTATCAAGAATTATTGAATAGCTAACAACCAGCACAAAACTGAACTTGTCATTGACACACGTTCCTGCAAAATAACTGATAAGCAATGTATCCGAACAAAAGGGGTTCAATTTTTAACAATGCAAGCATTGTATTGCCAAGCTATAATCAAATATTTAGAGTCCTGCAGTTTGGACAGGCATTTACGTTGAAAACATCATTAAACACAACAATAGCTGTAAACACAAATCACACTTTTGTGCAGTTTTGAAGGGTAGCAAATATAGTCCTCTAATTGAAATCAATAAAACTCAACATCAGCTTCCAAGCATTTGGGATATTTAAATTAGAATGAAGAGGAAAACTCCGTGCGCCGTAGGCTAATTTATTTCAAAAAATGGCAGAAATTGCCCCGAGGTTGCTCGTGAACATTTGCTCATTTGAAACCTGTTCAAATAGATATTACTTCAGGGCGTTAATCCACCCAATAGAGTGCACCTCTAGGGACACCCTGTAACAGCATAGCTCCTATAATAAAACATTTCCATTTAATCTCTTCTCCATCTAATAAATTAAAAGTTGAGCTATTTTATTTTAATTAACTGTTGTAGGGAGGGGAGTAAAGCTGCAAAATGCATTAACAGCAATTAACGCAGCGTGTGTTGATACAAGCTCTACGATTAAGCAAAAACTACTAAAAACTCGGCTTAATCGATGAAAGCTCCTGCTTGCACATTATAATAACAGTCGAAGATACCTGTAGGCCTAGCACTAAAATGCAATCACTGTTATTACAATGACAATTGACGAAACTGCTTCATCTCTTAAGTAGGCAATCGTACATTGCTCACAAATGCTCAGTGATTGCCTAGCTTTAGGGCAAGCTTTGAAATTGTAACAGCAAGCTAAGGAGAAATTCAATGCATAAAAAATATTTGAATTAAGTTTTTGTGTTTGCTAATTTGATAGCTTTAATAAAATAGCTGCAAGCCGAATTATGGTAGGTGTGTATGACATTTCAGCCGCCTGGAAATTGATTGGGAGATTCATCATTCCGAGCTCAATTTCTAGGGACTGCTCCCTTTCCATGGGTTTCTGTAATCTTTCCATCTTACTTGGGACAGAGGTATCAAGGTCAAAGTTTTCCACAAGGCGAGGGGGGAAGGGGGTATACCCCTACATGATCCTCTAAAAGAGAGGTCGTGGAGATGATTTCGATGGCTTAATTCAGAAGTGGTGAATACGCCAATTTGTCAAAAATGAGATAATTATACCATTGTGATCCTGGAA
>JAQIXP010005377.1:0-10503 GCA_034700285.1 Proteroiulus fuscus | reverse complement strand
GCGAATATCCAACAAGGTATCATTCCTAAAAGTTAGAAGTAGTGAATGGTACCATTCGTTAGTTTATCTTTTAAAAAATTATGGAGACCTGGAATTTTATTAAAGTACAATTAGCGAACTGACAATTTTCTCTCATTTTTTTTATTCTTTTTATTCAATATTCAAAGTAATGAATGTGCAAATGCGCTACTTCACACTTAATTTATTTCACTTTCCTGCAAAATTTATCAAAGTTAAACTATAGCAAATTTGCATTTTTAAGCGTTTTATGACTTATTTAATTTATTAATTTAGTTATTTTACTAAAATTAGCACATTCCCTATAAAATATATAATAGTGTTTCATCTGTTAACCAAATTTCAGCCTTTTAACATTATTTATCTCCAAGTTATACCTTTTTTCCATAAAAACGCTATTATCTCGAAAGCAACTTTTGGCTTATTCGCTACTTGTGAATTAAGCCATCGATATGCCATCCGTCTATGTATAAGTACAATTTATGAACGACCCCCATTGATCTATCAATGCTATCACTTCAATGAAAAATGTTTGCAAGTTAGTTGATACTGCATGAGATAACAATCGTTATCGGATTGGTGATTGATTTAAAATATCGAAATACATTACTTTACAATGCATGAATGCATTCTGGAAAATTAACAATGTTGTTAGTCATTAATGGGAAGATCCCGAAGCTTTCGTTGCTATATTTTTTTTCTTCCTCAAATGTGCTTTCTAGCGTGGGACTCATGATGGATTTGCACCATTTGTCTCCCGAGGATTTGCTTATCGCCGGAACGGCGCTTATGCCTTTGCAAACTGCGATTAGCACTTTTTTTTCTGATGTATTTCTCACTTTCTAAATCGAGCTTTTTTAATGAGTTAGTCGAGTTTTCCAAAATGTCGCCCAATCGTTCAGGAAGTGACACGCATTTTAACGTTATAAAGTCACTGGCGATAATTACCGAATAAGCAATACTGACTTAATTTAATCATGGATGCAAGAGTTGATGGATTGGTCCAACAAGGCATTTCTAATTAGCATTAACTGTGTACTAATGTTCGCAACTTTATTTTGTTGACGCATGTATACAGTAATTTCCCAGCATGCATTGCACTTATAAATCGTCTGTTATATGGTAGCGCATTCCCCAATACCCATAGTGCTTTAGCTTGTTATCAACATATCCTGTGTGAGAAAAATTGCGTCACAAGTCTATGGCTTAATTCAGAAGTAGCTAATAAGCCAAAAGTCGCTTTTGAGTTTAGAGAGTATTTTATAGAAAAAAGGTTTAATTTGGAAATAAACAATGTTAAAAAGGTGAAATTTGGTGAACAGAAGAAACAATAAGTATATTTTATAGGAAATGTGCTGGTTTTTGTTAAATAATTAAATTAAAATTAATGAAGTTATTTGAGAAATAAAAGGCTCAAAAATGCACATTCGCTAGTTTGATTTTGATTAATTTTGCAGGGAAACGAAACAAATAAAGTGTAAAGTAGCGAATGATCCCTTCCAGTAGGCCTAGTTTGCCTATTGAATAAAGTGAATGCAAAAAAAAATTAGCGAATGTTGTCACTTTCGCTACTTATATTGTTTAAAAAATACATGTCAGGGACAATTTTTAAAAGGCAAACTAACGAATGGTGCCATTAGCTACTTTTCACTTTTAGGGATATCTTGTTGGATATTCGCTACTCTTCACTTCTGTAACTTTAACAATTATTGGTTAAATTAATTTCTGTAACTTTAGGTTAATTAGGGACACTTCAGGGATCACAGTGGTTCACTTATAAATCTCATTTTTGTCAAATTGGCTCATCCGCTACTTATGAATTAAGCCATGGATATGGTCTAAGGCTGTAGTTACAGATGCTCTATATTTTTCTTCTATATTTTGCCAAGTGTTCCTATCAATCCAATATTTTTATAGGATTTAGTAATTTATTAGGCATATCACACTGTAATGTTACGGCAGATTCTGTAATTTTGTGGTTTTGCTGAGCAAATTGACCATTACATATCTTGTGTGTGGTCATACATCATCTGGACAGCGCGGGAATTCCCAGTGCAACTGATGTCCTGTGCACAATTCCAATAGAAACTTCCAATGGTCCTTTGGGAAATGGCCGAGCCATTTGCTAATGGTAGTCATAGCGCCCCCTAAGACGCTGCCACTAAAGGATGTAAACGGTGACGATTATGGGAGAAAAGAAAAAAACTTGCCTTCCATCTTGTTATTGGTCCCTTTGGCATTCTCTTGTGGTAATGAAATTCCCATATTCCTTAAAGTAACCTTGTTTACCCAATGGTCTGATGAACTCTTTTTAGGGATTTATTTTTGGTCTTGTGTTTTGGTCCCTTTGGGTCAGCAGTGCCAACTTTGAACATCAATCAATTTGAAAGCTATGCTGTAGTGAAGTGGAATTTAACTTTTGTTGTAGAACGAGATGGCGGTTGGCAAGCAGCCAGCTGTGCCATCATATAGTATGCTTCCACCTAAAAGAAGGCATTCTTTTGCATTAGAAAATTGGTTTTTCAATGTGTCTTATTGCCTTTTTTCAGTCACTGTGCACCTCATGACTTGTTATCTGACTGCATTGAAATCATAGCATTGCAGTAGTGGTACAGTCAGATGAAGGATCATCCATAAATTCATTGAAACTATTTTTATTACAAATATTAGACTTTTGATGATAGTAGAGATGTTGCAAGTTTTCGTGAATTGTAAAGTAATTCACGAAATTTTGCAACAAGGACGTCATATCCTATAACTTTTTTTGTATAGTCATGAAATAGTCAACGAAAATATTTTATTATTTTTTTGTTGTTGTATTTTTAAAGGGAAAGTCCCACTCTGTAGCTAGTGATATTTAAATTGTACGCATTTACTAGATATAAATGGCTGTGACAACAATAATTGCAAGTTTTAATTATTGAAGAAATCACGAGGTTTGCTAAATACAATCAATCAATCAATCAATCATGCTAGGCGCCATTTTAATTCCATAGATTTCAGCAGGCAGTGAAAGTTGGTGGCACCCTCTAGGAATTGCGAGTCTACGTGTTTCTGGATAACTGATGAATTTTATCCAGTAGAGGGCGCTACATACTGTCAGTAAAATGGCGTCTATTTGAGCTTTGAATTTTCAACCAAATCCATGTATTCAGGCTATTTTATTAAATGATTGGTGGGCTCAAATCAAATTGCAATTTCCATGCCTTTCCTAATAATATTTTTCATGCTCTTCATGAAAAGTGGGACTTTTCCTTTGAATCAGACTTGAAATAAGTAAAACAAAATTACAGTGCTGCCAGACGTAAAGAGTTGTCAGCAGGAAACCTACAGAAGTTAGGGACAAATAGGCAGTATTTTCGTTTGGTCACACTGCTCTCTGCCGATGAAATGTAACGAAAATGTCTTTTTCTTGTTTTCACTAATTTCACGAAATTTTGAATGTAAATGGACGTTTTATCATTTGGCCAATATTATACTTAAGATTTTTTTTTGTTTCATTAGATCTATAACACTAAAACGAACTGAGTTTTCCTTTTAAGGAGCCGTAAGGGATGCACATAAATTGCGCTAAAATATTAATAAAAAATGTGTAGGCTTATATAGGAGGTACACGTGTATGGAAACCATTAATATGTTGGAAAATGTTATTTAAAAATGATATGCGTGAAAACAGCCAAGGGAGTAAATGAGATATATTCGGTGCCAAGTAAAAAAAAAAAAGTTCACAAAATTTTTCAATTAAGTTTTGGGTTTTCAACTCGCTTCATATATTTTTTACCACTCAAACCCATTTGTGTCTTTCGTCGAGGCGGCCGAATGAACTGTCATCAGTTCAGACTGAAACTAAACTGTTTTTCAGAACCGAGCTTTCAATAAACATGGCTGGTACCAAAGAAAAAAAATAGCTTGGAAAAAAAAAACTAGCTCGTATACACGAATTCCTAACATGATCTGAACTCGTCGAAAAGCAATTTTCTTTTGCAATGTAATTAGCATTCTACAAATAGCTGGCATAATATAGTAGATACACGCAGGAAATGCCAGTGTGAGTGTACATAAATGTACATTGAAACATTGTACGTGCCGAATTGGTAGATTTCTGTCTTTGCCTAAAATGGGATTCTGTGTAGATAGCAATTCTATTAAATATGAAAATCCAAAGGTTTGTATTAGGTGGGTATACTGGCATGCCGCTTAAAGCGAGATTATTTTTATCATGATCTTGAGTATTGAACATGGTAATCCATACCTTAAAGGGACAGTGCCACCTTACCTTAAGTATTTTTTGCAATTAAGCAAGAGGGGGAAAAAACAAGAAGAGAGTAGAAATTGAAATTTAATTTCTAATTACCATTCAATAGTTATTAATTTTGAAACATGCCAATGTGGACAAAAATCACGATGGTTGATAGTAGCCATGTTGGGAGTCATTTGGCCAATCCCTCTAGTAATAATTAAACTTGATGGCGTACAAGTTTTTGCATTACAGAGAATGCGCATAACTATTCCATAGCGATAAAGTGAAGCCAACTTGAACCCCTCTTTGCATGCAGCGCCATTCTGCCTGGGTGGGGGACTATTATAAAAATGGCGCTTATCCTCTTTTTGGAAACAGTGATTTCTGAATTACGGTAGATGAACTGCAATTAATAATAAGACTGTCCTTCTTTGTTAATAAGAATCTTAATTTTAAGATTAATTTGTCACAAAGTGGGACTGTCCCTTTAAGAAACCCAGTGTTACTTGTGATTTCTTTGCAATGCGCCAAGTCCATCAACGGTGGTATGCATGTGACATGTTATTGATGACTTGTAAATAAAAGTTTCAACTTGGATTATAAGAAAACAGCGTGTTTTTTTCATCTTAAGTTTGTTTTGAAATTGGCATTATGTACAACATGTCATGAAAACCCGTGTATTGTGACATCTGGAAGCCATTTCCGTTCTCAGCTTCACATCAACCGGATCTCCCTTTTAGAAATCTTTTTAAAAGGTTTCTTAACACGTATACTAAGATGTTCACACGAGAGGTTTCAGTTTGGAGCGCCGTGGTTGAAGAAATCGTCAATCATTGGCGCCATCATGCATGGTGCAAAGAATGTCCACATTGGATGACCATGCAGGCAACATTGCTATGTATTATAAGCTTTGCAAAACTGAAGAGTTCCAGTTCTGCATGGGTCTAGTTGTAATTATGCATTCGATTGTAGACGTTCTGGCATCAGTTTTGATTTTTTTCTGCTTCTGCATCAAATTCTGCATCATTTCAGTTCTGTTATATGGTGAAGGTGCTAGTCTCCAACATTGTTCTGGAGCTGGTTCTGCATGCTCTTAGTTATGGGTTTACTGCTATTTCTGGTTTCTTCTGGGTCTAATTTTTGCTCTGGCTCTGCTTCTGGATTTGGTTGTGGTTGTTCTCAATCCAGTTTGGTTGTTCTCAATCCAGTTTTGGTTGTTCTCAATCCAGTTTTGGTTGTTCTCAATCCAGTTTTGGTTGTTCTCAATCCAGTTTTGGTTGTTCTCAATCCAGTTTTGGTTGTTGTTCTGGATCCAGTTTTGACTACTTCCGGATGTGATTCTTGTTCTGACTGCAGTTTTGACTCTGCTTCCAGTTTTAGTTATGATTCTGCTCCCAGTTCTGACTACTATGGGTCTGAGTCTTGTTCTGATTCCAGATTTGGTTATAAGGTTCTTGTTCTGAATCTGCTCCCAGTTCTTCTTTCACTTCCAGCTCTTATTCTTGTCCTGTCTCCAGTTCTTATTCTCGTTCTGAATCTGCTCCCAGTTCTTCTTTCACTTCCAGCTCTTATTCTTGTTCTGTCTCCAGTTCTTATTCTCGTTCTGTCTCCAGTTCTTATTCTCGTTCTGTCCAGTTCTTATTCTCGTTCTGTCTCCAGCTCTTATTATTGTACTATCTCCAGTGCCCATTCTGTTCTGTCTCCAGTTCTTACTATTCTCCAGTTCTTACTATTGTTCTGTCTCCAGTTCTTACTATTGTTCTGTCTCCAGTTCTTACTATTGTTCTGTCTCCAGTTCTTACTATTGTTCCGTCTCCAGTTCTTATTATTGTTCCGTCTCCAGCTCATATTCTTGTTCTGTATCTAGTTCTAATTCTAGTTCTGTATCGATCCAGCTCTCTTTCTTAATTGTTCTGTCTCCAGTTCTCTTTCTTGTTTTGTTTCCAGCTCTTATTCTTGTTCTGGTTTTGTTTTTGACACTTTGTAAGTTTTAGTGATACTTTCGGATCTGCTGGATGTTGTTTACCGGCTTTTTCTAGATCTGCCACTGCTACTTCTTTGGGCTCCTGTTTTTGGATGAGATTCTATCACAGTGTTCATATTCTCATAACTCACCGCAATGCACCGCTTGTAAGATATAAAGATATATGAATTGCCCATTTTATTAAAGTCAGCTGTCATACATTTGCTGTTCTTTCAAAGATGATCCCAACTGTTTCAAATGTTATTATTGTTATTATAACATTTTTTTATTTCAAGAAATGTCCGTAAAGATTGAAATCGTTGTTGTAGCCCATAATTCTCACGTATAGCGCATAATGGTGGCTAATCGGAAACTCCGACTCCATTATAGTTCCCACTTTGTATGATCCCGTACTGCCACAATTTATCTCATAAAATGTCAGCTATCTTCTTCAACTGCGCGGTCAATAATTTTTTTTCTGGTCACGCACAACTGAAAATTGCTTTCATCTACCAAGAAAAGAGGGCCCGAGCAGAATTCCGTATATATTTCTATTCTTTCTATATATTGCCCAATTTAATGGCATGCAGCGTGTTTATCTCAATTTGCATATTAAATGGAACATCCATTAAGGGTGTGTTTAATGAGCAACAAAACAATTGCAATTGAGATAAAACACGGAAGATTTTTGGGCTGGCTTTTGTTTTGGTAAATGCCAAATGCGGATTCGGAATGTTATGCGGATATTATGCAGAGTTTCGCAGCTATCAAAGATGAAGATTGTACAGATTTTGAAATCGACAAAGAATTGCTATTCTGGGATACTTTAAAGAGTTGCGATGGTTTTACTCAAAAAAGGTGGAAAATTGCACTTTTGTTTTGTCACTATACGCCGGATGATGGCGCCGTTTAAAGAGATGTTGCACTTTTTGGAAAGTTATTTTTAAAGGGAAAGTCTGTTAGTTTTAAATGAAAGAGCTCAAAAAGTTTGTGTGAGTATGGAAATTGAAATTTTTACCGAAACTTACCATAAATAAAATATATAGCTAGTTGTAGATCTTCTATATAAAGGTTGTCGATAGATTTGTCATTTGCTACTCTAGTGAGAATTTGAGCAACTAAGTCCGCCATTTTAGGAATCTCATGTTAATTCATTTGGTACAGAGTGCTATAGTTAATCCGCTGCAAAATGATGTTTATTATTAGGGATCTACATGTAACGTATTTTATTATGATTTTATTGAGATTCTGTTTTGGTGGATTTCTGTGTTTCCAGAACATTTCACAATTAGGATCACAAGTTTCTAAAAATGGTCCGGAACCTGGATTTTTCTTAAATTAAGTGGAATTTAAGCCTCTTCAATAAATGTTACTCGGTATGATCAGATTAGATCATAACTGATCTGCCCCTTAATTAGTATTGCTGACTGCAGATAACAAGACTATAGTCAAACTAACCTTAAAAACGCAAAAAAAATTCCCCGCCTAGCGGTCAGGTGGGAAACCAGCCTATCTATAAGCACTGTCTAAAGATGTGCCTTCGAATAAGTTGTTTGAATGGTTTGCTTGTAGTTAACCTTCTGACCGCTAGGTGATTTTTTGCGTTTGTTAAAGTTGGTTTGACTGCAGGACTAATTTGCACTAATGGCACACTGATGCCATCCAAAGATACTCCATTTTTAAAATTAAAAACACTTCCCCATTTACCCAAATGTTACAAATGACCATTTGGTAAACTGAATGTGCAATAAGAATATGTCATTGAGTTTGGAACATGCCGAATGATGGATGGTTGACCCTGATGGAGGTCACGCTTTCTGGGCTTCACGGAATGATGGCCGCACTTAGGATAATAAATGAGCGGCTTTTGTTTTGCTTATTTTAAGGATGATTCAATGGTGCTAACGCCGAGGAAGGGTATACAAGGGGGTAGAGAGCTACGGCGCTCTCCCTAGAGGGAGCTTTTTTGAAATAAATGGCCGTTGTTGGCACATGCGTTGCTAATTGGTCAACAATCGGCGTTTTGAGTTTATGAAAGCATTATTTTATGTCTATGATGCAAATGCTTTTTAATTCATCGAAATGCCCAAACCAAACCAACCCTTCCACCCCCTCGGCATCATTAATTATAATATTTGAATGCGGAAATACAATGGGAAAACTGATGGGGCCATCTTGAATTTTGGCTAATGGTAATCCAATACATAAACTATGCTTGTTGGAAAGGGAAGGTGTGTATGATTAATGGGGAAAATGGGACCAGAATGCTTCAATGTGGCAACATCCGGAACTTCGGACTTTTATTCTCAACTCAAAAAAATCTGCAGAATCAATCCTTGAAAGTTTTAGGTTACCATTCACTTCACTTTGAATCTCACTCTGACTTTGCCATGGGCACTAGCGTGGTGCTACCTCGTGGCTGAAGTGGGCAAAATATTTTGTTGGCACCATAATAGCACGTGTTAGGACATAGTTTACAGATCACAGTCTTAAATATTTACCTTAGTCTTAAATATTTACCCAGAAAAGTGCAGTTATCGATTAGTTAGTTTAGTAAATGTTAGTTGGGGGTCTTCCATAAACATCATCATGCCAGTGTTGACCATTGTTAACTCATCTTAAATCTTAACATAGTCAAAATGTTCATATCCCCCTGGGCCCACATAGTCACACTGGTCAATAGTCACACTATGCACCCATGCCTTCTTCTCAAGTGTGGATACGAGGGGGGCAATGGGGCAATTGCCCCCCCCCCCTTCGTTCTTAGCCAGAGATAAAATCATCCCCTTGCCTGGAGAAAATTGCCCTCACCTCCCTTTTAACGGGAACTTGCCCCCTCTTAACCCCCTTCACCTCCTTTGGAAAAATTCTGTATCTGCCCTGCTTTTTCTAGAAACAAAATTTCTAATTATATTTTAATTAATTTTAATAACTGCTATATGTAAAACTGGTTACATCTTAGGCCTAAAAATTATTTGTCAACATTTCAACATAGACTTTTAGTAGGTTCCAACAATTTTTGGGGATCTGGACCCGCCACCTAGCGTCTGTTTTATTTTGATCGTTTGCAGTTGCTTTACATGGAGGCCAGTGGCGGATACAAGAAGGGGGAAATTCCTCTTCCCCCTTCCCCCCCACTTAGTCAAATCCTGTACCCACCACTGATGGGGGCTTATGTTGGCTATCTGTGGAGGTGCCCATGGAGGGTAACTGTATGCGATCAAAATAAAAGTGGCACTAGGTGGCGGGCCCAGATCCAAAAATTATTGGAATCGACTATAACTTGTTTCGATATATATATACATTCAATGGGCATTAGTCCCGTGCATTGCGTCATTAGAAACGCCAACAAAAGCTGTTTCAAATGGCTTCCACTACACTTTTAGTGGCGCTTCCAAAGAGTAGGAATGGGATCGAAGTTGTATTATATCATGCGGGTATACCATATAAGGTATATTATATATGTCACTGACCTTGTAGATTGTGCCCCTGATATACATCCGGGTTTTTTACTTGATGGATGGCTCATGGTTTGTTGGTTACATACTGTGTGTGTATGGTGTCGTACGGATGGCACCAATTCGTCACTGTCACTAGGACGGTTTGGGACCCGGTTACCAAAGTAGCCCAGGCAACACCACCAGCACGTGCCAGGTCACCCCAGAGGATTGTACTGTTTAAAATGATATACCACATTATGAATAAAATAGACACAATTGCCAATCTCACGGATTGTTTTTTTAACATGCCATTAACATGACCGATGATGGCTGCCAAACGACTTCTAGAAAGAGTTATAAATATATGTTTGATGTATATGCATGAGAGATATTAATATTATAAAACATTCTAATTTAGCTATTGTGGTAGCCAATACGATCGGATCTTAACAAAGCTCTACTGACGCATGTGGGATTTATGAATGGAAATTATATAGCTGCATTCTCCTCATACACTTTTGTTGCAGTTTGGGTTTTTAATGCACGTGCACTGCATCACATTTTTAAACCAAAAATTCGTGAAGAGGGTGCATCGTTAAGTTTTAGAAATTAAAATACATTAAAGGGAAAGTCCCACTTGGAACAAATAATTTTTAAGTTGTTCACATTACTAGATATGAACAGGCCTGGATATGAATGGCTGTGACAATAATAAGTGCAGTAAAGTTTCCATATTGAAAAAAATTCACAACTTTTGCTAAATACATGTTAAGGGGGCTGTCCACACTTTTAAAAAATGCATGCTCCTATGGGAATCTCCATGTTAACTAACAGTACATATT
>JAQIXP010005376.1:0-10504 GCA_034700285.1 Proteroiulus fuscus | reverse complement strand
TCCTGCTCTCCTACGCGGGGAAGCGCTTTGCAAGACCGGACAGAGCAGCTGGTTCTATAAGCTGGCCGCAACTATAGGAATATTGTTTCAAAATAGGGCTCGATGCACGTGCATATTCCAAAAAACCAAATGTAATTGGCTCGTGCATTTAACCCCATTTTGGAAAAAAAGATTTAGTCGACTCGGAACGAGATTCCTTTACTGTGCACATTTCAATTTGGTTTATGAAATGGGGCCTCGGATGTCTGGTACATAATCATGGGTATTCCTTTAGGGGATTTGGCCTGTTGAGAAGGCGACACATTAGGTAATTATCTTCTATGGCATTTTATTATGCAAAAAATGTCACTGCATGGAATTTCCAGTGAAAAGTGAGTGGAAGACGTGCTTGTTGGCACATCGTTTGAAGGAGATTCCCTTTCATTTCCAAGACCTTCAAATGAACTTGCCTTCAGAGATTATTGCAATAATGATAGCTTTGCTATTAACCCTTCCCAGCTAGACATGGCTCCTGCAAAGGCCTAGTCGAAAACCTTGAATTTGTGCCACTATTCTGTCAACTGCCATAAACATTGCATCATGGTGTCTCGCACTTTCCTTGTTAAAATTGGGAATTTGGGACTTTTTTTAATGCTACAGACAGGAACTTCAGTGGAAGCCAATTTATGGCTTGCTGCACTGGCTGCCACCATTGTGAATTATGCTTTGCTTAAAACCGATTTTGCATTAGTTATGAAAGGATGGGATAGTGGGAAAGAAGAATGGAGAGGATTCAGTAGATAGCTGATTGAGATAATCCACACATTTATGATTGAAATACTATGACAGTCAAAAATTAGAAATTGGTTGTTTTGCTAAATGACAGTAATAAAAGAAAATAGTCAGTTTCAATAATTTTTGAACTTAGTCGAATCAAGAATTTAAAACTTTTTCAAAACTTCTATTTTCAAAGAATTCAATTTTGATGATTAATTGCCATGGTTTTAATCGTCTGACAAGTTTAATGTCAATCTAAATGGTCTGAACATATTTGTTTCAGTAATTATATTTACCTAATTCATCATGTAGTTTGCCTTTATACGTGTTTTTTCTGGGAGATTAGAACATTCATTACTTATTATAATGTCACACTTAATGAAGATAATGTCAAAAAAGGCGTCATTAGGCCTACAAATTATTTCCAAATGGATTTTGTTTTCTTCGTTTAAATCTAATTGTTTTCTGATTAATTTTCCTGTTTATTATCAAGTGCAATGACACCCACACTTCGTTTGAACAAATTTGAAGCTGTATTTATAATAATAATAAGGATAATGTCAACTTCTTGCATTTCTGCATTTTTAAAGGAAAATACATGTTAAATTAAAAAGCATGGGAAATTGTACACGCCATTCGCAACTTGTGAATGTGTATGGTAGCATAAATAATTTGTCTTTAGTTGAAATAATTATGGTCCCATGTGCATTGTATATTTGTTGTAAGCCTGTATAAGTTCTAATGACCTCTCAAATTAGCCAGTTTAATTATTTCTGAGGGAGTTTTCTTTGCAAAAAATGGAAATTGGAGTTGGGTATAATTTCAAAAAATTCTTACAGCAATTAGCAGACGAAAGAATGCTATGTGTATATATTCGAAATGCATGAAAATCTGGAGGAAATTCGTTTAATCATAAATTATAACAAAACAGGTGCACTTGGAAAATAGCTAACACTGTAGGTAGTATTCTGCCAACTGCATCTCTGATTCTGTATCTGTAAATAATAATTAAAATTATTTTCCTTAACCTTTCCCTTAAACCTTAATATGCATTTCGTTATTTGCTTTTTTTTTGTTTGAAATTAGGACATCACGATCTTTTTGCACTTGCTTATGACTCAAATTAAAAAAAAAGATTAAGGGACCTTATATGTTGCGTGCATGCATATAAAAACAAATTAATAACAAAGTATTCATTAGCCAGGGATTAATGCAGTTTTATCACTAAATAATAACATTGAAATAGCTTGTAACAGTTTTCTCACGTTGTCATTTTGGCACATGTTTGGAATAATTTCATGTTGATGTTATGTAATGTGAACCTTCTATTAAATATTAAAATTTCCTCAATAAATTCTAGGTACATGTATTTTAATTACGTTCCTTAAAAATTTAACCAACCATATATGAGCTTACCACTTCCCTTCAAAAATAACCAATTGACTCCTTTTTGGTAATGATGCTCAAAAATGCATCTGTTTATTTTACATACGTCACTTTTCATGTTGATGGTTTTTTATGAGGAAAATGTCAATGAAGCACCACGTTATCAACAACGTAGGCCTATTCTTTGTATGGGCTGATTTTTAAAATATTTGTTTTTGGCTTATTGTTTAACACGATGCAATTTTGGATTATTTACTGTGATTAGAAATATGTACTTGTTATCTAAGTTAGCTTGATAGACATTGGGGGGGGGGGGGAAGTATCATTGTCAAGGTCGATATGACGATATGATAACATTTTGAAAATGCCTAAATAATGCAGCTTTGTTTATAGTTTTAGGGGTAAAATATTTTTTACAGAAAAGTTAGTAGCCTATTTGCATTTTTTAAAGACTTGAATGTGAAATGCGGCATCTCAATGGTTTAAAAATTCACACTGCTTTCGTAAAGGTGAAATAAGGCTTCATAGAAAACTCTTTTTAAATGCTAGATATTAGAACTAAATGTTGACAAAAATAATAATAATGGAAGAAATAACGATGTCTTTAATGAAAATTCACAATTTTGATGTAAAACACAGGCCACGCCATATTGCCTGATCTGAGAATTGCGCCATCTGTTAGTAATGGTAGAAAGGTTCACCATTGGAGCCATTCAATTTGGCTTCAACTCTCCATCTATGCTATATATATATATATATATAATACATAGAATAGGACGAATAATTAAAACTTTATCCTCATCTCTTTTATTTAATGGTAAGCTTGTATCACATAACATTGGAATATCTCATATAAACACTTTCTGTTCTTTCATTGAAAAATGACTTGTCATGAAACCTGACACTTCCTCTTTAATAACTGCAATTTCATAGCATCCTTTGTTTTTATTGCAGGTATTGGATTGCTTTCAGCAAATTCATTTTTCGATGGCAATGTATGTCGCCAGTGCTCAACTGCTGCCGAATTCAATCATGCTGCCTCTGGACATCAGCAGAAGTTCCGGTCCGAGTCCGACTACTCCTTTTCCGACAGGCAAGAAGATTTGCAGGCATTGGATACTCTCTCCAAGAAGCATCGGGAAGAGGCTACTTCAGAGCACATAATTTCTGAAAGGTAAGTTCACACACGTTCATGATTTAGAAGTTACCATTTTCACAATCAATTATACAACTATCACCACACATTAATTAAAAAAAGAACAACAGTTGTGCAGTTTACCCCAAGTAATATTATTACTGCAATGTTACAGTTTGCAAATACATGGTGTAATCAACAAATGTTTGTTGAGACTCAGTGTTCCTGTGAGAAATTGCAATCCCATATGGATATTGGCTTATGATGGTTTTAATTTTAACTTTTCTGGTTGGTATGTTCTGGTATCTGGTTCCAATGCATTTTCATAAACCATCAATGGCAGAACCACCATTACCAACGTGCTGGTTTAAAACGAACTGGAGTAGAATGATTCTTGAGAAAATCTGAAAATGTTAAGAAAATTTCCAATTTCGAGCTAGCTGTCTGTGGACATTTAACATGGAGAACTGTGTAGGCCTAAGCCTTTGATCAGTATTTCACCCGAATTGCAATGGCGGACTGCATAGTTTGCTACTATACAATCAAGTTTGGTACACTCAAATTTGGCACTTAAAATGTGTGACTGATTTACATAATTTTATATTTATACTACAAGTATTAATGTTTCCTTGGGGTTTTGTTTTTCCTGATCAGTTTCCTTAGACCTTAGTAATTTTCTTCTGTTTCCTCGTATTTTTGGTGAATGAGCTGTGAGCTTTCCTCATACAGGTTGTCATTTTCCCTCTACATTTAACAAATTGGCCAAAATAACGATTTGCAATAATATTTTGTTTCAATTTCGTTTCTAGGTTAATTGTCAGTTGTACTTAATGTATAGATGTAAGCCATATTTAAATTATAATACTCCCCTGACATTAGATCTTTAATCGATGAACAAATTGTCTATTATTTTCAGCTATATTTCTGGCCTCATGTATGGCATATTCTTTAGTGTTAGTATTTGATAACCTCTAGTGGTGCTGGTTTGAGTAATGCGCCTGTAAATTGTTCCCTTGCCAAATGGAGGTCACTGTTTGTCAAAGTAATTATTTTTTTCATAATTCTAATTTAAATTAAAGAAGTGTTTTTACTTCGTATTTTGCACCAATAAAAGTTGCAATCGTTTGTGTATAATGCCGTGCGTACGCACAAATTGACAATGTTGTCATAACATACGGGTGAACATGTAGGCCTACTTATTATTCCCAGAAGCTATCAGGTTAAAAAAAAATTTTTTTTTGGGAGGGGGGGGGGGGGGGGTTACTTACGTACGTTTGGACACTCCAAGGCTTGAATAGTAATGAAAAGCAAATTTTTCTAAGGCTGAACTGCCTTATGCGAATGAATTTTTCTTGTAGATTTACTAGTAGGATGTCGAAATGGTACATGCTTAAATTTTATTTTTTTTAAATACAATTTAGCACGACGTTATAATTGCATTCGTATCAGTGCTGATTCGTATATATTTTCATAAAAAAAATAGAAATTAATATTTCTATTGAACAGTAGTTTGTCCTTAATCGTTAAAAGTATCATTGCAAAGTTGGTGTAATTATCTTATATTGAGTTGTTGTTGCTTTAGAAAAGGTACTGGTGGCGCTATTTTTTATATGATATAGTATAACACTGCTTATCAGCTTAGGGTTTTGTCAATTAAAAAAATCAGATTGAAAAATGCATTCCCTCCAGTTATTGACAAAATAAAAATGAACACTTTAAAAGCGAAGATCACCCTAAAAATACTTTTCATCAATGGACAATATAGTGAGAAAAAATGCATTACCAAAATTTCCCATCCATTATCTGTCTATGGTAGTAACTTATTAAAAAAAAATAAATATAGGCAAATACACCAAATGGAGTTTGCTGTTGAACTGTAAAAGACGTCATAAGGCAGCACTTTCAGTCAGGCATTGAAGGAACATCATTGGGCATGAACTGCTATCCCAATTCCTTTTTGGGATTAAAATATTATTATTATTAAATTATTTCGGTATTTTTTTTCTTATTTATTAAATAACTAGAAAGAGCATGGGAGTATCAGGACTCTTGAATGTGAGATAATTCCCCCTACCAAATGGCATCATAATATGCTGATCGTAGGGTACTGAGTTGAGGTGAGGTGAATTGAATTGAATTGAACATGGTTGTGAACATTTGGAAAATAAGTCTTTTCATTATATTGTGCATTGCTAAAAAGTATGTAAGGGTGACATTCCGTTTTAGATGGACATTTTATCTTGCAATATACCAACGTTGATGAATTAGGTTCTATTCATCATTTCTTTATTAATTTTATATCCGTGTAAGCTTTGTTTATAAGAGAATTGGACCTGTGGTCCCTTAAATGGAACCCTGTTGATATTTATATTCATGCAAGATAATGCAAACCCAACAAATAATTATAATTCTAGAAAAGTTTTTTTCAGTTGCTGGTATTTCCAGGCTCCTTAAGCCATTCAAATGACGTCAACCCTTTTTTTTCACGGTGCGTCCATTCTAATTAAATGCGTTTGTTCCAAATGATAATGATAATTAGTAATGTAACTCATGAAATTGACAGTGTATATGCACCCAGTTGTGTTATCTAGCCTTTATAGCCTGAAAACTTAATAAAATTGGGGACATTTATTAAATTTTAGTCGAATAACCTTCCGATTACATAATGTAACAATGAAACACATTCAGTTCAAGGCATTCGTTCTTGTCATCAAGTTTGGGGTAAAATATATTTTTTTATAAACGTGACTTAGCAGACTTAGTTTTACATTACCTTGTTTTCAATAATACAAGGCTTGTTTTTGTGTGAACATGTCCCTTAAAAATTTTGTTTAAAAATCAATATCCAAAATTATGAAACGATTAAGTCCTGCTAGAGTGATACATGGTATGGCGTTGCTAATATTAAAAATGTTCATTTTTCAATATTTTATGGTTCTTCTATGTTAGGGTTAACCGTTGGCACATTAAATTGTTAGGTTAGATAATTGAGTGGGGTTGAATCCAATTAACCTTAGAAACAATGAGAAATTGAGTATGAGTGACCAACTTTGGCATAGGCACTTAAGATTGTAGTCTTTTTTGCCTACTTCTGCAAAACTGACTTACCGGGTAGGTGTACAATGATCCTGCCTATGACCGTTTTAATTTTCCCAGCCACTTTAAAAATCATGGCCATAAATAAGCGTTGCTGCATATATGCTATTCCAGAAAGTTTTGTTTATTGACCTGACAGTAATTTTGCTGCATTTTGCTGTAAAAATGTCTGGACTTTTTGAGGGGGAAACAAGTCTTTAGTTTCCCCTCTTCCTGTAATTATGGCATTGTGCCATTGTGCCCAAGATAGATTTTTCAGTAAGATTTTTCGACTGCTGCTGCAAGTCGAAACTGTTGTCTAGATTTTCATTTAGGGCCTACAATCGCCTACTGTGATTGCTCATTTAGGTTGGGGCATAGGCTTTAACCCCTCGCCAGGGCGAGATACCATAGCACAGAATCCCAATAACAGTGTCCAGTTTTGCTGTAAGGTGGCCCGGTTTCTACTGACATGAAACTTCAAAAGCTGCAGATTTTCTTGAAAGCGGCTCACCAATGGGCTGCCAGTGGGTCCACACTAGAACAAAACTTGTTACAAAAAGAGAAGAAAAGTGTTATATAACATGATTTTATTTAAAATTTATCCTTTTGTGTCGTTCAATAACACCTTATTTATGACTTTATATAACAAGTTGTACAACAAACCTATAATCAAATTTGTAATATAGGCCTAACCATGTTTTGTTATGTAGGCCTAGTGTAGACCCAGCTTTAGGAAAAAAGATATTTTAATGAGGATGAGCAGGACTACTTAATTTATTGCTAAAATACCAATTTATACACTAGGCGAGGTTTTCATAATACATTGTATGATAGTATAGTGGTAATTCTGTATGAAATGCATGCATGGTTAAAAACTTTTCTTTTGAAATGTACTTACAAAATATAAATTTCGTATTTAAATCTATTGATTTTGCTGACATTGCAAGTAGCAATGAAATGTCATTTCCTGCTTAGAAAATAAAATCAATATGGATTGAACTATGACCAGACGACTTTTTGTATGACATGATCTTTCAAAGCATGTGACTATGGGCGAGAGATGTTGATCCACTTTTGATTCTGTTTTTAAATAAACTTTGAAATCCCTAAAAGGATTTGACTGTAAAGGTATGGCAGACAGACAGTATCTGAAGTGCACAAATCAATAATTAACCCCAGTTTAAAGGCAAAAATCCACTGCATCGGATGATTTTGATGATAACTATGAAGACTAACGGTTCAAGTGCACATGATTATTTTCTGTACGTTATACCCGATGATCTATTTCAAAGTACTGATATTTTTAACAGGAAGTGCCAGTGATACCGTGATTTGCAGTCTTAAACATCATTTCATCAATGGCGTGATGTCGCATAACTTGCACTTTGTATAGTTTTGATGTACTACAACCAAGTTAATTTTTGAACTAAGTTATTGATCATATTATGTTTTGGAAAAATGTGAGCAATAACAATATGAAAGTTTTCCTAGCAATGCAATTATACCATTTCTACGAATCTGTCATGTCTAAGCTAATGTGTAGGACATAAATAAGCATCTTTTAAAATTTCCACATTGTTCAGTCTGCAGTTATATTAAAAATAAGCAATCTGCTTGACGTCACAAGATTGCAAATAGGAACATGATAAGCATAACCTTAGCCAAATTGGAAATCCCATCCTTGGGATGGTGAAAGGAGGCACTCACAAAATCTTAAGAGCATCTCGATAGTGCTGCAATATGCACAGTGTGCATTGTTTTATACTATAGTATTTTGCACAACAAAAAAAGTGTATTGTGCCTTTTTCTCTTTCATTCAATGGTTATACCTGTACCTTCTTATTATCTCATACGAACGATGTTGTTGGTTATTTTAGCGAACGCTTGTTTTGCATGAAGAGCAAAATGTAAGCGAGAGAGTGGCGCCATTTTTTTTAAAGAAAAATGCAGGATTTAATTGGTGCAACATAAAATGTACTGTAGCAGTAAATTCTAGTGTATTTATAAGTTTAAACCTTATTTTACAAGGCAGTCCAACTACGGAGAAATATCTAATTATATTGCATATTATGGTTTCAAACATTTTATTTCTACATTTTTGTTCCCAAGTAAAATTAGCTATATGTTGCATTAGGATGGGTGCACAAACTTTGAGTTTTGTGTTTTGTAGCAGGCACGGACATTTAGTGGTGCCCTCTAGAACATGAGAACATGCGTGTTTCATGAGGGCGCTGAAGTCTTAACCTGTAGAGGGCGCTACATACTATCCATAAAATGGTGCCTATTTGGACTTTATCAATATCCATGTATTCAGGACATTTATATTTTATGATTGCTAGGCTCAAATCAAATTGGAATTTCAATGACGAATTTTATAGTGCTTTTTTTTCCTAAGCCCACTTCTTTCAAAGTGGGACTTTCCCTTTAATTGAAAGTGCAATTCTTAGGTATTAAAATACATCCAGCTTTTTTGATTTTGAATATTACCCGACTACATATATGATTCAAAATTTCATGTTTTAAAATAGGCAAAATATTGTGATATTAAATAATCGGGTTTTTGCACTTGGTAAGGTCACGCTAGAGTAATATGGGATATAAGTTATGATTCAAACATTTCCCCCTTTTATTTCTAGCTCCTCTTTTGCCGACTTTCCTTTGGAGCCATCCCTTATTAATGCTTTGGAAAAACTCGGATACAAGACCCCTTTTGAAATCCAGACCAAAACATTGGGACACACACTGGTTGGACGGTAAGCAATCTGAAATTCATATTCATCAACAATAATTTCCCACATCATGCAAATTTATCTATATTAATTTTGCAGCGATGTCATTGGTCGAGCTGTTACTGGCAGTGGAAAGACATTAGCCTTTGCTATTCCTATTGTGCATAAAATTAAGCAAAGGTAAGGCAGAAATGGTTAATATTTTTTTTCTGCCAAAATATTTATGTTGTTATTTACAAGCGGGTTCATTTAAATTCTTAAAACCATTGCCAATTGTTTGATAGATTTTTCTTGGAACTAATAATGTCAATAATTAATTTCTTAGATATTTTAACTGGCAAGTAATTTTGAATGCCTATGGCTGAGAACCTATTATAGAGTTGATTCTTTGCATACTTGATGTATTTTGCCACAGAGAATATTCGGGGAAAAAATTAGCCCCACTGGCTGATAAGTTTTTTAGATCTTTTAATTTGGTGCGGTTCTGCTTTTCAATTAATAACTCGTTCATTTGTATTATGCAATAGTCCGTTGATACCAGTTTGTGCAAGTAATTATCGTAACCTTCTTTAGCTTTTGAGAGTTTTACATTGGTTTCGATGATAGATCTCTGGAAACTGATACCAGGTGGCATCTTGGCACCTGCTTTCAATTGGCAAGGTTTGGCCATGAACATATTTTAAACTTAATCCCTGTTGTTGGGAGAGAATTGTTTTTTGTAAATAAGCACATGCTTTTTTCGTTTGCAAAAAATAAATAATACTAATAAATTGTGATGGACGAAATATATAATTTGTTTTCATACCTATTTGTTTTTAGTTTTTGTTTAGCATTTTTATTAGTCAAAACTTGTTAATATGAATAGTTTGAAATTGATATTAATAATTATAATTAACTCATTATATTCACCAAGGGCATTGGAGATAGTCAGGAATGTGAAAATAGTGGTAAAATTCAGAAAATATCAAGAGAAAGTGAACCCTAGCCTAGGAATGAATGCTCTTAAATAACACCTCTCATACAAGTGCAAAATCTAAAATAAATTGCACAGTCAATCGTTTAAAACATCGAATCGGAATGGTTTAAGGGAACAACATCCAGCCTGAAGAGTCAATCATAGACTGAACTTATTGGCTTAGATTGTGTGTTATAGATTGTATTCATGAATCTGAAATAGGACAGTTTTTCCACTGAAACAAAGATTTATTAAGTGGATGCAGACCGCAAAACACAGTATAACTGCATATTGTGAGAAACATCATGTTTCATAGGTTAACCTATTTAATGGCTGCTTCGAGCTGCTAAGAGCTGCTAGATTTGTAAAAGGTAATTACCAAAGGACGGCTAGTGTGACCGAGATGCTACATTCTCTAAATTGGGAATCTTTGCGATCTCGAAGGGAAGATTTAAGCATGGGTTT
>JAQIXP010005375.1:0-10504 GCA_034700285.1 Proteroiulus fuscus | reverse complement strand
CTGCCATGTTTCAGTGGTTGCTAGCAATCTAGACTGACTCCTGTGGCATCAGGGTACATACTAGAAAGCAATGCATGCTGGAAAAGAAGCAACCCCTAAATACTAATTGCTTTCCCTCCTTATGTGGTCAACTGTCCAATCAGAAGGCTGGGTTATAGTTGAAAAACATATGACCCTATGGTTGTCAAGATGACATCATGAAGCAATTAAGGTCAACAGTACAATCAATAGGAAAAAAGACACCTCTTGTGCAATAAGAAACTGCTTTATAAAGACATTGCACAGTAGAGCCCAGCATTCAGATGCCTTGAAGTTCATCAGATATATCATCTTCAAGTATTCAGTAAACAAATAGAAAAATAGTCTGCTCTACCACCACCACCACCACCAGCAACTTTGCCTGCAGTTGAAAGAAAAAGAAGTAATGGTTTTGAATATCCATCAGCCAAGTACCAGAACACTGGGGAACATCGTGGTGTTGATGTATGCGGGAATATGGATGAGAATCAACAGCTTATTGCCAATTAGATCATAGACCCTGTAATGCATGCCATGCAAGGTGAGCATTATATATCTATCAGTACATTGAAGAATGCAATTTATGTAAAAATCAATGACTACACTACACATTACAATGGCAAGCTGAGCTATACCAAGAAAGGCATAAACCTAACCCTGGCACAATGGCAAACGTGTTAAAGAACTAATGCTATATATTGATGAGGGAATCAAAAAAATGGCAAGCCCAGGCAAGTATTGGCCATTTTTCTACATAGCGTGTGACATCCTTGAAAATGTAACTGATGATATACCACCACCACGAGCAAAACGGGACCGGGTTGCAACCTTGTTGCCAATGCCATCACCACCAATTGCATATGATGTCACCATGCCACCCCATAGTAAGTGTATGCACTGAACAATTGGAACACTTATTTACCACAACCCTATTTAATATTATGTTTAACTTATTTTCTGATGCTGGGAAATACTTCTGCTACGGTTGCTAATATAATAGAGATTCGGTGAAAGATCATGACTTTTGCATGGATGTGCTTTTAACATACAAGGAGAAGAAAGCCAGAAAATTTGAGCATGCATACTGTGCAATTACTCCTGCCTTGATGTTTGAAAAATGGAATGACACTGCATTTCTCATGATGGAGCCAGAGCCGTGCCTAGATGAAATCCAGTATATGTGGAACGTGGCAAATTAACGTTAGTGGAATCCACACGAATGTCCTGCTGAAATTATCACTTGTATTTATCTGATTGATTCATTGTAGTAAACTTGTAATGGTTTTGGTTAAATAAATGTTTATACCTGTTAAAACATGTCTTATTATTGCATTCCTCAACACATTTACCCAAAATGTCTAACAGTATATATATATAAATAAAGTGGTAGAGGAAAGATTAGTTTTTCAACCATTTAGTTCAGAGTAAGATGTCTCAACAGGAAGGATCAGTTATTGTCATACATGACTTTTATAAAATATATTTTTAAAACACATTTAACAGTATGCACATGCAATGATTGTATAATGTATACTAAGGAAGCTTGTTGTTAGAGTGGAATGCATTGGCATCACTGCAACTGTGAAGAATATTATCAAAAAATTCCATATTGTACTCCAGATGAGGCCAAAAACTACATGGAGGGAAAATTCTGCAAAATGTGTAATGAGAAACTATTTAAACTTTACTGTGACATTGCCAACAATTGCCTATGTGAGCTGCCGAAGATATCACTAATTCAGAAGAATCACTCAGCTTATTAAAACTGTAAATATGATGAAGATTGTGAAGATTCCGATAGTGATGTTGAATATACCGATAGTGACCCTGACTATAAATGTATTTGCAATGAAATCAATATTTGTACCTTTCTTAACACTGCCTTTTTATTGATAATCCCATAACATGTTTGTATCAGTCTAGACGTGCACATGCAAGACGAAACATGGAATTTGAGTTTGATGGCAAAATTTTACAGCTATGGTATGTGGTGCCACTCAAAGTGGAAAAACCTATTTCATTCAAAAATTATCAGAGAATAATCAATAGACCATTCAGCCAGCCCCTATGAGAATAATATGGTGTTATGGTGCCAATCAGCAGGCATATGAACAGATGGCAAAAACAGTGTGGCCTAACATAGAATTTAATGCTGGACTGCCTGATGACTTGTACAAACAGGTTCAACCAAGTCAGAACAACTTGCTCATCATAGATGACTTAATGTCTCAAGCAGGGGATGATAAATGGGTGACAGAATTGTTTACTAAAGGCTCCCATCATAAGAACCTGAGCATTATTTGCATACTTAAAAATATTTCTCCAAAAGGCAAGGAAAGCCAAACTTAGTCTGAATCCACACTACATGTTTCTATTTAAAAATTTTATGTGACTTATCACAGATTAATGCCTTAAGACATCAGCTCTATCCACAGAGTTCAAAATGTCTGGGTGAGGCATATAACCTGGCTACAAAAGAAGCACATAGCTACTTAATGGTTGATCTGAAACAGAAAACACCAGAAGTACTACAACTATGTACAGGATTGATACCAAGGGAGACCAGCCATGTTTATGTCCCAAAACACCTTTAGTAAAGATATGGATAATAGAAGAGAGGAAATCAACCAATCAAAAAGATGTATCATCCTTGTCATGTTCCTGCTCTATGCCATTTTACTGGTTACTATTGATGTGGGTTTTATCATTTTTAGATGTCATGATGAGCAAAGCTGGGTGTTAGTGAATAAAACCCAGCAACAACTAAAGGAGACAATCAGACTTGCATTGGAAACTGAACATGTACTCCAAGCATCTTATAAAGAGTGCTCCACTTTTAAAGAAAGTGTTAAAATGCAAAGCATCAGTCAGAAAGAAGAAACTCTCAAAGGACAGTGATGATTTAGTAGTCAATGGGCTCTCTGAATGTTGTCATAACCTACTGATTGGAAATGTACCTACCACCAAGACCAAGATTAAAAAACTAAATAAATACAAGAAACAACTGTGCCAGATGGCCAATCAAAAGGTGTCATTGAAGATGAAACATCATTTGATAACACAAATTGGAGGATTTGTAGGACCACTCTTATCAATCCTTGCCCCCATTATATCCAGTATTGCGAGTGAATTTGTACAGTAATGATGCATGTGAAGAAAATGATGCTTGTACCTAGCAGCGGGAGCGTGATGGCACCATCAATGTTGACAACAGCTATGAATTCATCGGAGACACCAGAAAAGGATCTAACTAGACGTTCCATCAACAAACTCAATGCAGAAATGGAAAATATACTCCAAAATGAAAATCTTAGTGAAAGTGAAAAAACTAAAGTTTGATTCCCAAATACTACAAAGACGACTAAAGTTTAAAAATAAGCTAGCCACGCAAGCACCCATGTGGATAAAGTTTGAGAATTCTGCAGCACAGGCCCGACTCACAGCCTGCTGCTGACCGTGTAAAAATGTCCCAATCCATCATCTCAGGCATTCCAGTAACTCATCTAAGAAAAGCCAGATGTATTGTTGAAGCATCTAAAACCCATCCAGATGTTGTCACCTGGAACAGTGACCGGGAATTGGTCTACAATGGAACTCCTATACCTAATACTAACGTTGTAAACCTAGTAGATGATCTGGTACGTGCTAAGAAGAATTTCAATCCAACTGGTACATCTCAACTCTTACAAGGCCTAAAGCAAATTTTAATATTTCACCCACCTACATTGGATATCATAATTGTCGACAGCAAATTTTGGATTCTACAACACAAAGCCCTCTAGCAGCAGCAAGCTGCATTAAGACTCCTACTTTTAAGAAGAAGAAAAGCCCAACCCTCTTAAAACATATGAAAGATTTTAAACCTTATTAAAAATGTAAACAATGCTTTATTAAAAACATTTGATGAGATACATGTTTTGGTCAATTATTCATAAGTGAACTACATAGTTGATTAATAAAAAATTCTGAATCTTCAATGATGATATCTTCTAAGATGTGTGATTTCAGGTCTTCTTTTGCAATGACATCATTAAGGGGTAGGCTGTTTGAATAAAGGTTCTGGATAGTTTTCAAAGTCATGTTCTGGCAGTGATGATAGAGGTAGAAGAGACAATGTAGGCCACAGGTAGCAGGTGTGAATAACACCTATTTGTGATTCTGCCATTCTTGGTTTTCCAGGTCCCCTAACTGGAAGTTTATTCTGAAACAGCTTAGAACTTATTATATCAGCTACAGGATCATTGGGAAAAAAAGTTGGAAGTTTGGAGACAGGTCCAGAATAAAGATAGACACAAACTTGAAAGGATCTTCCACTTAGTTCTAGCTCAGTCATTGCCTTCTTAGAAAATGCTAGTTTGTCTCTTGAAAATGTTGTAGCTTTTCCTTCTGCTGGAACTGTAAATGACTACTCTTTCTTTCCCAAGATGTTAAAAAATACATCCTCATTTAAGACAGACTTCAGCTCCAGTGTCAAAGTAAGAGACAATGGGTTCGCCAAAAAGTTTAGCATATAAGTACAGGGATCTAAAAACAGCATCAAATGTTGGGTCAGTCAAATTATTTTTTCTGCTGTGCTTTTAATTTGAGCATTGATTTTGGCCTCACCCTGCACGACCTTTGGGTTAGCCCTTTTAATTTAAAAATCTTCATAACAGAATCTTTCTGATTAAAGGTAGGGAAATTCGGTTTTATGTGACCCTTTTCATGACATTGATAGCATGTCATAGATTTAGCTGATCTAGGGGCAGAAGTCTGCATTACTCTATTTGGGCCTAGGCTAGAACGATTTTTAGATTTATGTTGCTTTTTGGAATTCCACTTTGAATCTTGATAGCCATCTGAATTCCTATATCTTTTCTGACTAGCTGTATAGGCATTCTGTCTGTTGGAAAAAGCCCAAAATGGCTTATTGTTAAAATATTCCCTCTGAGAAGCATTATTATCTTGAGGAAAACCATTAGTCATGTGGTTGCCATATCTGTGATTAGCAAAACCAGTTTTAGTAGGAAAAGGTAAAGATCTTTCTGGACCATAACTGGTGCCGAATTGTCTTCCGGCAGAATAAATAGGAATTTTTTTAGCATACCTGAAAGGCATGTTTCTTGCTCTAAAATATTGCCTTTGAGAAAAGTCGGAACCAGACACATAGTTTATGTTACCATAGCAATCAGGCAACTCAGAAATTTCATCCTCAATACAGTTGGGAAGATAAGAAAGTCCATGATTTTGTATCCATTGTGGCATAGCACCTGTGCTCAAAGGCTCAGATTTAGACTTAATATTGACTTTGACCCTTTCCTTGCCATGACTCTACAGTTCCCCAATTATTTTAACTAAAGCATTGATTTGACCTTCTCACAATTGTGCTTCATCAGAGGTAGCAAGGGTTGCAATATGCATTTTCTCTTTTGGGTAAACCATCTCCTCATTTGATTCCTCAAGTTCAGCCAATTCTATAGCATTTTTCTAGAGTTAAATTCATGAGACAAGACAAGTCTTTTTAAAGTGGTCAGTTATCCTTTTACAAATTGAGCTACAATTATACTTTTTAATGAATCTAATTGTTTCTTCGAACACTTTTTGAGCTTTATTTTAAAGGCAGATTGCATAGGCCTTCACTTTCTCGTACTTCTCTTGCTTGAATTCAAAGAACTGGGCCATACACACTGCAAGGGGTAATATTGGTTTAAAGTAATCAAGTAATATTTTCTTATACTTAGAATAATCTCTGGTGTCTTGCAAAACTTTGGATCGCTGGAAAAAACTGGCAGCAGAACCTATTAGTTTTGAGCGTACCACTGCAATGGCAATCTCATCTGTATATTGAGCTTGCAATTTAGTGAAATGTGCTATGGCAAAGAATACATCAATTTCTAAGGAATCCTTACCTGTGAAAGGGGGTATAAGTCCAATAAAGCCTGCAATTTTTTGTGCAGTAGCCATTCTGATTTATGCCCTTAAAGTAAGTGATTTATGTTTAAAAACTTTCTTAAAATCTATGTGGATCACAACAGGCTTACTTTGCTTTAAATTTAAAATATATTGAGATCAGATCCAATATAAAACTTCTTCTAGGGCCCCTTTTAGCCTTACAAGAGTTGGCAGTGAAGGCTGCTTCCACTTACTAGGACAAAAAGTGTGATGAAGGATATTTTTGCAAATTTGATTATATCCAGCAAATTCAATTTAGCATTATTGACAATAGCATAAGGTATTGAAAGTAAAATTGGCCACCCTGTACAAGTCAAATATGCAGATAAAGAAATAGTTAACTTTATCTTGGGAAGTAAATAGCAAAAAAGTCCTCTCTACCATAAAGATAATGTATGGGCATTAGTTTAGCCTAAACTTGCAAAAATAAAATTATTAATTTTATCCTTATGGAATAATTATGGAATTTATCCTTAATGGAATAACCAGTTTTGGACAAAATTTCAAATGAAACTTCAACAACTATAAACATGCAACAAAGAAAAACTGTTTAAAGAAACGTTAATAATGTAGGATTGCAACTAAGAATAATGTTGACTGCACCACTAGTTGGTTGGATTGTTTCTATGTATATCAAAATCTCAACCAACAGATTCAAGTTCCTTTATTTTATGTTATAAAAATATCTAAAAAATAAGTTGCAATGACAAAATTTGATTATAATACAAGTTTTCTTTTTATTGCTTCTTTTTCTTACAGTTTTTCTTTGTTTTAATTGGGCAAAAGTACACAATTAGGGTTTAGAAATAAAATTAGGATAAAATTCTCTTACTTGAATAAGTTATACTTGAAAGCTACAAGGGTACATAGCTCAAAACCTAAATCCTTAATTTGAGCCTATTTTTACTTTGTATTTTTTTATTGAATTATTAATATATTTTTAGAAGAAATGTTAATTTAAAATTTGATTCATATTTAAAATTTTCTTTGGAAATTCTGAATAACAATATTAGCTAAGTTTAAAAAATGGAAGTTTTTAACTTATCATGTGTAACGCAGAGAAGGCAATTTCCTCTATGAGAGTTGTAGATAAAAACAGAAGAAAGTCCAATGGGTAGAGTCAATTAAAAAAAATTCAGGTGTAGCACTTTTTGTAGATCAAAGTTTGTAGGAGAGAAGATTTGTCCCAAATTATCTTTAGCAGAAATTTCCATGCAAGCAATGGCGAAAAATTCACTTTTCTGCACAATTTCAACATTGATGTCCAAAAGTTCTTTGATATGTTTAATTTCTTAAAGCAAGCACTATTCCAGTCCTTTTTTCTGAAGAATTTTCCAAACCAAATACACAATTCCAATAAGAAGCAAACAAGAGTTCATGCAAAAGTCATGCATGGGTCATGCATAGATGTAGAGTTGTATATTGCACAGTAGCACATCCAGATGCAATTTAAGTACAAATAGCTCAGTTGTAGTTGCAGGTTATGACCAAAGGAAATTATTCACAAAAAATCATACACTGATTTAGTCTTAATTTTGCATAAAAGCGACAGTAGGTTTACTGTTTATAGCTGATTTCAGTAAAACACTTTTTCCAAATAATATTTAGTTATTTAAGAGAGTTAGACCTCTCATAGCAGTTATAGCTAGTGTAGCTGTTATAGCTAGTGTAGCTGTTATAGCTAGTGTAGCTGTTATAGCTAGTGTAGCTGTTATAGCTAGTGTAGCTGTAATAGCTTGTATAACTTGCACAGCTGTGATGATTTTAATGAATATTTTGGCCTTAGATATACTATATCTGAGAAATATTAACTATACCAAATAACAGGAATTTTGAAACTCAATATAGCAACAAAAAACAGCATAATTATATAAATACCTGCGATGATCTCCCACTACCTGGGTCAATAATAATTAATCAAAAATTTTTTTGGTCACTTTCCTCAGTGACCCCATTCTTGATCCCATCCTGATCATGTAACTCTTTTTAAACTTCAGAAATAAATAAAGGCAAAGCCCAATTTCATTCATGTATAGTCAATATGTGTTTATTTTACATGGAAAAAAAATTTAATGCAAAAGTACAGAGGATGAGAGAGAGGTCTCTAAGAGAACCTCTCTTACAAGCGAAAATCAGAATAATGTATATTTTCTTGGGAAAATACACTGTTACAAGAAAACCCTAAGAACATTCTAGTTAGACGAAAAACCTATGAGATCAGCTGACCTCATTTCGACTGGAAGTTTCAAGAGGTTGCCCCCACTCAAACCTTCAGATCCTTCTCTGGTAAAAATAAGAGGTAAAAATGCTTAAACATAGCTAAAGGTGCCCCAAACCCCCCCTCAAAACAATGAGGTCCCCAGTATTTTGAAACAACAACAGGGGAAAACTACAAGGGGAGAAAGTACAATGCCCCCCAAAACAAACAACAAAAGGAACCCTCACCTGAAAAAAAAAGAAACAACCAACCCAAACACTTACCCCCAACAAGAACAGTCTTTAAAGTGGAATACCTGGAGCTGGAACAGGAATGCATCCATACTGCATGCCCTGGATGTGGTTGTACAAGGCAAGCAAGAGGTCTACATCGTCGAAGGGGAGCCAAGCTGAAGGATGGTCGGGCGCCAATACCTTGGAGAAGCCGACAAGTGGGGGGCCTCCAAGCATGGAATTGCAAAGGCCCTATGAAAGTGGCCCGTGGTGCAGGTTAGGTCGTGGCGTTAACAATGTGAACATGACCTGGAGACTGCCACTGTAGCCGCATTGGGCATAACCACCAGGGTGCGCCAGATAAGGCACAGAAGATCGTGGGCAGCCGTCGAGATGTCGAAGCGGTGCAGTGACTGTGGAATGTCTTTAGGTACTTTATACTTGAAAGGCATGCACCATTTCGTCGGAATTCTGGATTGTAACTATGGGTGGCTGTGAAGATTGGCCGGCCAGATGTATTAGCATGGGAGTACCAAGGTCAATGGCACGTGGCGCTCTGGCATGAGCACAGGAAGCGGGTCCACGTGGTCGTGCACATTTTCTGGCGATAGTCCAACGGCCAGAAATACATGGATACATGGATGGCGCAATTCAGTATAGGTGAGCGATCAAAAATCGCTGGAGCAGAGTGCAGTGGATCCAGCACAGCTGGGGGCAACGGCCCCAGCAGTTGAACATTTAACAACAGATTGGGTGCGGACGCAGGAAGCCCCCATCGTGGCAAATCAACAGCCCTGTCAAAGCATGGGCGAGGCTAGTCAATTGAGGCAAAAGAGGCTGAAGAAGCCTCTGTAGATATAGTGGATGACGGCAGTGAAAGTTTGCTGAAGGATTCCGTACCTGCATCGGCTGCTAATAAACCGTGATAGTGCTTGGCCATGCTAGGAAAATGGAGTAAGGTAGACCAATAAAAGTTGGGATGGTAAAAGTCCAATACTGCAAACATTTCTTGGATGCATTGATGGAACTCCATCGCGGTATGGTGCATGAGCAGATTGTTTATTGTGACATGCATAATGCACCGCAAATTAACGCTGGCACAGACCACAAGACCACACAAAATCCTAGGTGGTGGAGGAGCATTCTGTCTCTCCAGCAATGGAAAATAGTGAGCTTTGTCAACGTAGTCCGATATTTCGTGGATAATAGCTGAGACTGCAAAAAGTAACTTTAGTGAAAAGATCCGAAAAGGAAAACTAAACAAATGGGCTGCTTGAAAGAAAAGAAATGGCCATCAGTTTTTGCTCCTATTTAAGAAGAAAGGGGTTGCAACTGTCTTTTCAGAATGTACCCCAAAGCACCCTTTGGACCAGGGCATGTACATACCAGGCCCTATTGTCCATGGGTCATTGGTACTCAGTACCAGCAACATGTTACTTTCCTTTGACCCACAAATATACGAGGCAGTTAGGACCAAAGTCCAAAAAACCAGAAAGATCTGGGAATTTATGTATGGAAAGGGGGGTATAAGTGGGTGATTTGCCACCCCCCACCACAAAAAATCCTCTGTATTGCCAAAAAGGTCGGTAACCTTGTGGAACAAAATAATGAAAATATACAAAAGTTTAAGGCCTTTTGGTTTAGGAGGTCTAAAGTTTCGTCTGATAGGCCTACATCTGTTTATGTTGTTTTTCAGGCAAAATAGTATGTAATTGTCCTGTAAACAACCACAACTAGGTTCAGGCACCTTCCAAGCCTGAAGAAGCTCTATCTGGTGTTCAGGTTCATACCCAAAACCCTGGAATTCGGGCCCTATAGTGATAAACATCACAAATACAAGATCAGATCCAGAAAATAGTGTTGAGGTGTAGTAATCAGGCTGGTTAGTTGAAATACAAAAGGTTTAATTAAAGAAATAAACAGCAAAAATACATCATTGTACACTTCATCAAATCACTGGAGCGAGTGACAAAACAATCAGCTGTTTGTCAATGCGCATGTGCAAAATTCAAATTTGGTTGCGCCGATCCACCACTAGATGGCGCCGCGCGCGCACACAAACACACATGCACTGGGGGAAAAACATTGCAGGGGCAAACAACAAGCGCTCGGTTTTGGGCATCAA
>JAQIXP010005374.1:0-10504 GCA_034700285.1 Proteroiulus fuscus | reverse complement strand
TTTAGAATTTTTGAAATTGGTTTTGACTTTGTGAAAGTGGTTTTGAATTTGTGTATGTGTTTTTAATTTGTGTGTGTTTGTTCCTATGAGCCACCGTACCAGGGGATAAATAAAACTCTTTACTGTTTAAAATATATACCCGGTATAGGCCTATAGGTATATATATATATATATATATATTAGTGTATAGGCCTACCTGAGAAACAGAACAATTAAAAAATTTAATCGTTTTAAATAACTAGGCCTACAAGTAGGTTTATGATCAGGCCCGTAGCCGGGGAGGGGGGGGGGGCATGGGATGGCCATGTCCCCCATTTGAAATTTCTCGCAATACCTTACACATGGGACAAAAGTTCCCCCCCCCCCCTTAGCGGGCCTTGTCCCCCATTTCTGCTGAGCTGACTGCAGGGCTGCATGTCTATAATCAGTGATAACCTTGAACTCATGGTAAAGTTAACAATACATGCTAAGACAGTAAGCCTTTTACGCTCTAAAGATTATTTATTTGTTAGGTAACTATGAGCCAATGATTATATAGTTGATCAATCCACTCTGTAGATAAGCTTGGGGGTATGGAGGGTCAATATAAGGGTATCGTTGTAAAGCTCATCGATTTGGGCAGGAGGGGGGGCATGCCCCCCTCGGCTGGATACGCTCTTGATTAAAAGAAAGAAATGGTCTAATTGTCATTTATTTACAATTGTTATTTTCTAAATATGAATATAGGCCTACATTGACGCGCTAAGTTGCTTCAAAAGTCCACATTAAAATATATTGTTACATAATAATTATATAGTTATTGATAAATTTATTTAGATGCTTGTTAACTATCGATCAACACATTCCAATGCAGTCAAACATGCATGAATTAATGTTTTAATCATGAAGTAAAATCGTGACATGTCATTCCTTATTTACGTAGGCTTATACGAGTGCTTCAATTAGAATTTAAAAAAAATTTTTGGCATTTAATTATTTCACAGTATCCATTTTCAAACTTGATACACTATACTGCACGCAAAATGGTTTATTTATGGCTCGTGTTATAAAGCTACAAAACGTAATTAGAGAACGGGAAGTGCAATATTACTTTTCAATGACGATAAAGATGCATGCAGAAAGAAGCTTCATGTGCAATTTTTATATCATAAATATGATTTCATTATGAATTTTTCCCATAATATTTCTATTTAATTTTTATAGAGGATCAAAATGTTCCCATTTTAGAATTTGTAAGCATATACATGTATAAGCAAAGCTGCATTGACATATATGTTTCTCTTATATTTTGTATTATACATACGCTAGATATGCCCTATCATTTGAAAAAAGTTACATGTTAGGTACATTATAATTAGCAAACTCTATTAACACTTTATGCAAAACAATCTTAATCGACCATTGTAATTTCATTTGTATACGTTACGGTACAAAAAATATCAAAGGCCTTTGCTGACCATCTACATTCAACATGGCTTAAACAAAACTCACGTACCCAATTCCACACATTCCACAGTGACCATGTGAACATTCCTCATGTGCACAGTCAGGGTATAAACACACCTGCACCATTTTAATTTCGGCTTTTAAAATGCCTTGTATTAACCAATTTAAATCACATAGTCACACTCTTTATTGGGTCCTATATATGTATAAGTTTTCTCGTAATTCAAATTTTAAAATGTGCTTTTCTGATAGTGCTGAAATGACCTAAGTTGTCCAGTTTGTACTGTTTACAGTTTGAAAAATAAATGATGATGAATGATGAAGCTTTGGTTGACAACTCTCTCCTCTATACTCGTGATTTACTGGTTAAACTGTCAACTCCAACTAAGTTAGCAACTAGCTATTCTCTTCATCAAGCTCGGTTTTAATCCGAACTACAGAGGTTGCTGACTTTATTCCGAAACATGTACTCACCATCTTTCTAGTGAACTTGTACACAGCAGAAAAAAAACCCCTCATAAATATACTTCCACAAAAAAAACTCGAAGAGAGCATGCAAACATATGGTTCAAAATCCCACTCAAAAGGCAATATATTATTTGAAACTATTGAAACTGTTTTGATGAGGAAATTAAAAAATGCATGTGTGCTGCAAGTTTCTGGTATTTTTCATCGCAAAATTTAAAACAAAATATGCTAACATTCTTTAACGGTTAACACTTGATTCAGAATTATATAGGACTACGCCCTATATATACAATGTAATATAGTCAAATTTGTTTTATTTGGAATAGGCTATAACATTGTAGTGTTTTATTATTTATTCAAAATTCAGCTACAGCATATTCAACAGTCAGCATTAGCAATGCGTTATTTGGTAGGGGAGTAATCCTATAATTTGGATGCATTCTCTCTCACATCATTGGAGAATTAAACCACGAAAATCTCAAAAACAGGGCAAAAGAATAACAAAGTTTGGTAATATATGAGTACAGATCAAAAATATAAATTAGAATGGTAAATACGTATTAAAAAAAAGAAGTCAAAATTAGTATGCAACGGTATAACCCAAATCATGCCATGTGTCCATGGGAGATCCAGGACAAAAAAATAAATTTTTTTTTGGGGGGGGGGGGGGGAGGGGAGGAGATTTTTTGACTTCATGGCTCAATGATGGAGTACTACAAAACTACAAATGCTATGCTATGCCCTTCCCCCCCACGGATCCGTCAGTGGTCTATTACTATATTCCCAATCTGTTCAACACAAGCATAGTTCAAGCCAATAGGCCTACTTGCTTTAGGCAAGGTCTACAGCTATAATAGCCTGGCCACACTTATTTAAATGTACAGACAGTCACCTTGCATGTTTGCGGCAGACCCAGACAAAAATTTAATGCATGACGTCATTGTGGGGATTCCATCAGGTGGCATGCCCATCGTAGGTCTATTTCACTTTTCCAACTATGCAAAAAAAACATTTTTTGTGACAGGGAAGTGTACTCGTCTGTGCCAGCAAAGTACAGTGTGCACTATATACCGCTAAGTTGTGAGTTAAAGACAGAGAACAATAAGAATAAATGTTTGTAAAAACCAGGCCAACACCAGGTCGCCCAAAAAAAAAGTCGTTTGATTTTCTTTTTGGACTGTAAGTTGGTGACCGCATTACAAACATAACATTACACAACCTGCGTGACGAGTTCAATGGATTCTCACTCTCCCTTCATCACACGCAACTATTAAAGGTTTGTACAGAAGAAAAATATACACATTCATTTCACAACCCTTAAATCTTGCATAGTTTTAAAAGAAGTATACACACTCGTCTTCCCTCTTTTAAAATCATGAACTACCCCGATGGTTGCTAGGACACCATGCAGGGGTCACTAAGGTCCCAAGAAGGGGAAACTGGACGCACTTTCTCCACTAGTTCCGTATCTACATAAACGGTAAAGCAATTGAAGTTCCTCCACAAAACCTTACGAAATGTATGCACAAACAACAAAATATTACTTGAACATTTCTTTCTGTTTCGTTAAACTTACCAAATATATTATCTCAGAAAAACACTTTTCCAACCACCGAGTGGCTCTTGTTTCACGAAAAACATGACCTCAAAACTGCCAAGCATGACCACCAAAGGCAAAAAAGAGTTGAGAGCCATATTTTTTGGAAAATTAATACACCAACACATGCGAAACGCATAAATAACACACACACAGTGCAAGTTGTTTTTTACTCTAAGTATGAATGGCTTTAAAAAAAACCAACTTTATGCCAAACATTTGCCTGCTTACAAAACTTAATTGTAAAGTTATTGCAAAAAGCTTTTGACTTGCAAAACATCAGTAAGTTCTGCTTTTTATCTGCTAAATGACTAAAATCTGTTTAAAAATCTAAAACGCTGTCCAAGGGGAGTTCAAGAAAAACGAATATTTTAGTTTTTATTAACTAAAGATGTCATAATTATGTTATACGGATATGTACCCTTGCTAATTACTAAATGAAAAAAAAAACAATACTGATTTATAATTCTGTTATAGGGGGCCTATTGTTCTGGGTGATCAAGCTTAAAATTGAGAAATAAAGCATGGTGTGCATGCATATATGGGTATATTATGCTTAAACTTTATGGATTTCCCTATATTTCCATCAAAAATTTGTACAAGAAAATGGTGTGTGATGACGCCTCATGACCTTACAGTGAGAGTCAATCCTTTTTAGTGAATACTCATATGTGTTTATCACTTTCAAAATTAATAATAGTTATAGAGCTGCAATCAAGCTAGGAAACTAATATCATTAGCATAGTTTTTGACTCACCCTGTATATTGCAAGTTATGACTTATTACTGGACAGTTACAATCATACCAGTCCTGAATCATATACTGTCATAGTCTCACACTGGACATTATTATGGATCGTCCTAGAAGTCTTTTTTTAAAGATAAAATATCAGGAAATTGAATGGCTTCATGCACTTCCTATATTACTTGATTTATCGGAATACCAAGTATATATAGTCATAATCTGCTATAGTGAGTGGGTCAAACTTCATGTATAGTGAGTAAGCCATGATTTCAAGATTAAAACATTTTTAATTAATGACAATTTCGTGTACATGTAGGCCATGTTGACAAAAATAGATTTGTTAGCATAGCCTATCAAATATAATGTAAAGATACATAACAAAGCTTATAAATTTAGTGTGTGCCATCATTAGTGATCCGTTAAAATGAGGCTTATAGTGTCTCCCAATTGGGAATTCTTATTACATCTGAATATTAATTACGAATGATATTAAGTGTTCAAAGAACCTATTAGCTCAAATATCAGCATAAAGCTTCCATCTAACTTAATTATAATGTATCCTACTTTATGGACACCACCTCATATTTTTAATCCTAAATCCTTTTATGTAAGAAATAAGGTTTATAGAACAAGACTGCTGTGATCAGTGGGCCTACAATGAGATGCTAGTAATATCTATAATAACACATTCATACATTCAATTAGCATTTTATAGCTAGAAATTATATAGGCCTATATATATAATAATGTTCAAAATCCATAATTATTAATTCTTTTCTCTTTCTAATTTTACACGCAATGCAGGTACAGTGTACTCACAAATACACATTTGAGAGCTCAAAATCTTCAAATGTAGATTTTCATCATTAAACGAGGAAAATATTTGACCAGTACAATTACTGATATCGCATACATATGTGTCTAATTTTAAAAACAAAAATTAAAACTTAGATGAGAGACTATAATTTCCATACATGTATGTAATAGGCCCTTTATATAGGCCTAGTCTATAAAAATAACCTTTTCCATTGGTTATTATATACGGGATCGATCTTAAAAATGTAAATTACCAAAAAAAATGCCCGGTCTGCATACATGTTAAAGTGCAATTACCCCCACTTACAATGCCTATAGCCTATACACGATACATGCATGCTTTCATTCAAGTTCCCACGGTGATATAAACATAGTAACGCCTTACAATTTGAGATTTCCGCACATTATATGCAGCATACAAGTTTCCCTTTTGTTCAGACAATGAGTGCAACATGTAGGCCTATCAAATATTTTTTATATAAAGAAATCTGGATAGTTACCAGTCAGTAGATAGCAAGTATAGTGTTCGGTTGCAGAGCAACTTAATGCTATTTCCTTCTCTTTCTCAACTCTAACTTGGAGTATACTAATGGATTTTTCCACAAGATCTATGCCGTATACAATGAATATCAATGAAGGTGGCGCACGTTATAAAGTGCGCTCTATGCTGCGAAAATCAGCACAAGCTCCATAAAGGCATATACTCAAGTGTTCAGGTTGAAAATTCAATATCACATGTGACGAAACATTACAAAACTTGCATGTGTTAACATGTCTAATATATGGTCAAATAAGTTTATGCAACATTACTGGCAATTAGTTATTTACCATTCAATTTCATTATAGGCCTACTATAGAATTGGATATAGAAATTTTACTTCACTTTTACTTTCATTCACCATTATGATCAAATTCAAACATTCGTACTGTCTGATGGGCCATTCATAAACGTCATCACAATAACTTTTACTCTCCCCGCCTCCATCCACGTCTCTCTATATATATAGTCACTCCCCCCCTCAACAACCAAGTCACACTTAGCATCTATTCCCTCATTAGAAACAAATTTCAAATAACATTTTAAATTAATATTTTAATAACAATAATATATATGTAATTAGTTAAACCTGCAGGCGTATTCGCCTACACAATTATTTGTTTACACACCAACACTACCTTATAACCAATTACGGTATATATTTTATGCAGTTCACGCATACTCACAAAGAGAAAAATGTGTAGTGATGGCAGTGAAAGTATGATGCTCAAATTGCATGACATCACATTTCAAACCTTCTACCAAGTCACACTTAGTATTCAAAATTACCCCCTCCTTTCCTCCCATCCCCCCACACACAGAAAGTTTAGGGGACAATCACCTGCACATAATGGACAGTTCGCCATAGCCTATAATGACGATTGAAAAAGAACTTGAAATTTATCAATCCTTTTCACACACCACCATAACAGACTTCAAGCAGGCATCCATAGCTTCTTGTATACTGTATTAGTTAATAACAGACATTCCTTCTGTCGACCAGTTGGCATTACATTGAATTGTACACATACCAGGTATGGATGAACAAAAACAAACCAAATATACGAAGTATTCGGAATTTTTTTTTTAATTTTGTGATAATGCAGACTATTCATATACTGCATTCTATTGGCGCATGCTTTGAAGACAATCTACTCAGGTCAGTAGCTTTAGATCATTATACAAAACATATATATACCATGCAATCCTTCAGCCTTTTTAAATTCCATTAATCCATAATGCAGAGACGCAATTCCAGTACTGAATAGATCGGATACAATGTACTGCATTGGCAATTTCATTGACAATTAAAATTACAATTATACGAATTTAACTCTCTCAAGAAACCTATAGGTCTAAGCGAGGAGTCTAACATCGAGCAAGATTCCAGTATATTGTTCTGATAATTGAAGTTGTATCAATGATGTAAAAGAAAAAAAAAGTTATAAATGGAATTGAGGAACAGAAAGTCATGGATGCTGTATACATCGTGAAAATACATGTGCGAAATAGTAAAGCATTACAAAATGAAACGCATTCATGCATGGCCAGTGTATGGCGAGGAAGAAAAAAACCTGAACCAATGTACTTTCGCTGCATGTACTTAATATATATAACACAATGTGTATAACAATGGCATTTCTGCAAGGTTCCATTGGTCGAGTAAAAGTACTCCATGAGACCAGTGTCACTATATAAGCTTCTTTTACTTTGATGGAATTACGACTGTCACTATACTCTGTACTCGGCCATTGCTATAGATTACACGCAAGAATAAGAACGGCAGTAAACGGGCCTCGCCATCATTGTTTATTGCTATCCTAACTTTTAAGCTGCATCCCTTTGCCATAAAGAGAATCAATCACTACATCTTGCAAGAAAGCAATGTGCCATGGGCCCTAGCCTGCATTGGAAACCCTGAATAGTATACCAACTAAAGCACTGACCCTTTCGGATGAAGAAAAAGTAACATACACAATATCTCAGCCTTTTAATGTTTTACATGGTCGTAACAACAAATATACTAAACGAATCAATCTATATTACGGCAATACAAGCTCAGACCACAAATACAGTAGAAAAGCAGTAAAACCAGACGAGATATCTGCAAGAGGAGGAAATAAGGAAGCCATGTGGATGACACTTCATGCAATTGGAAAATTCCATGTGCAGGTTTACTCCTTTAAAAAAAAAGCAGAAATACTCGCAGAAGACATTTATGTCGGATATTTCATTAAATCCATATGAGATACCGGGTTTAAGGTTAAAAAGAAGTTTGCTAGGCCCAATATGTTATTTACTTTTCCAGAATTGGAACAAAACAATATGATCTCTCCTACACATTGATATACAGATACAAGAAATGCAAAAGATTATGGGTTCAGCCTTTTAATACACTGCAGTCAATCTGTATTGCAATTGCATGTAGTAAATAAAACACAAAATTTTTCGTTCTCAAAATGGAAGCCTTTTGCGAATTGGAAGCTTTTGAGATAAAATACAAGCAGAAATCCTATATAGCTAAGTCCACTATAGCATGCCACTGCAACAAAATAACTTGAATAGGTTTGTGAACATGATTACATAAGTGAAAAAAACCTTTATAAATGTTTATGTTACCAAAAGATCAACCTAGGTCCCATAAATCCTGATTCTATTCAACCTACAGATCAGTTTCTCAAATTCAGTCCAAGAAATAATGGGATTATCCAAATTGGAAAAGTAATACCAGAACAACTCTTGATCTTGGTAACGATATACTCTCCAGCCTGACCAAAACTGCATATTGAAATGTAATTTTAAAACCCCCTTCAATTAGTTTTTTGAAACCCTTGATGCTTTTCATTAGTTATTGCACAGGAAACAGTTTACTTGAAATTTTCTTAATATTCTATGGGCCATAAATAAAAAATACATTAATTAATTTGCTATCATGCACTTGTTACCCCAATAATAATAATAACGAAATGAGAGATGAATTAAAGGCGGATAAATTAAATTTGCATGCACCTGTATACATATAATGTCAAAAGATTATACATTGTACTGCATAAGCTTGATGATGTCTTAATATATTGATATTGACAACTATCACATGCACAATCTTGCAGAAGCTATAGTTGTAGATCACATCAGTGATCCTAAAGCACGTATTGACCTTTAATCCTTATTGTTTAAGGTTAATGGATTATATTTTTCCTGCCAGTGAGTTAGCATAGAGATATTTAGCAAAGTGGTCAAAAGTTTGCAAGCACCCTGTATACGTTGTCAACCACTGAGCAATGAAAGAATGCATTATGCAGACTAATGATTTACGAACAATTCAATTATTAAAATGTAAACACATGTACATTCACAAACACATGTTTTTTTGGATAATTTATCGCACTCTGTATACTGTGTTGAAAAAAATAATTTCACTGCGTAGACCTATATTTAAATTTGTTCTCTTTTTAGTAACAACTCAATTTATTTAGGCCAGTGCAACTATGGGGATAGGAAAAGTATTAATTTAAGAATGCATTACATAAAAGTTGAAGGCAAAGTGAAGGGAAAACGAGCTTTGGTATCCTAGTTTAAACAAACAATATATAGTCCTACTCTGGAATTTCAATTAATTTTGGGTCACCCATTTTAGCAACTTAACAAATTTCCCTAAATTCACTCACCAAAGCATACAGCCATGAGCCTACTACATGCAACTAGATAGTAGGCTTATAGGTCACACATACAATAAATTTACTTTCAATACCGTACATTATATCACGTTTTTTTTCCTTTTTTGTCGTGAAATTTTTAATTTTGGTGCTAATGATATTAAGAAACATATATACAGCCTCGATATAAACATGGAATGCATTTCAAGAGTTTAGCCTATCACTATTTAATATATTGTATTTTTTATATAGTAATAACTGCTGACATGCAGTGTTGATATTTTTTATGTTTTAAATCAAAAATTATCAAATGATAATTGCTGCAATGTTTCCATATTGAAGAAATCAAGACGATTGCCAAATACCCGGTACAGCGTACATATATATTAAGCGCCATTTTTCCATAGATTTCAGCATGACTGAAAGTTGGTGGCGCCCTCTACATGCTTACGCGTTTCATGAGAGCTGGTGCCTTTTATCCAGTAGAGGGCGCTGCATACAGTCAGTAAAATGGTGCTTATTTTTTATTTATATTTACATCCAGATCCATTTATTCAGGGCATTTTATTTATTGATAAAATAAAGATGTAAAGCAGATTTATTGATAGTGGGCTCTAATCAAATTGTTATTCCCAAGCCATTCTTAATTTTTAATGCTCTTCCTCCTATACTCCTACAATCCACGTCTTTCAAAGTGGGACTTTCCCTTTAAGTTAATTCCAATGTTTTCATCATTGCAGGTTTATCTATTAAATTTTATAGCTTAATATAATCAGGAACAAGAAGCAGCAATTTCAAATTTTGGGATTTACTCCATGTATAGGTCTAAACTGCTGCTATAATTAACTATACAAAAATAATCATTATAAAAGTAGTAGAACACTGTTATTAGCATTAGTTTTGACCAGTGAAAAGCTTTTCCTGTACATAATTATAATTCCTCAAAGAATAATTGCAGAAAACGGATGATTTTCCCCCATACTTTCTGACTGGCATTAAACGATATATATTTCTGTGAATTTCAATACAAACTTACAAACTTTTTAACAAGGACTGTAACAATGTATATACATGTGCATTAAATCGGATTATTTTATGACATCAAATTCTAGAAATGCCTTCTTACATATTTCTTCAACTTGTTTGAAATGGTTATGAGACCTTTAAAGGGAAAGTATCACCTTGAAACAAGTAATTTTTAAATGGTACACACTTACTAGCTATAAATGTCTGTGGCAA
>JAQIXP010005373.1:0-10504 GCA_034700285.1 Proteroiulus fuscus | reverse complement strand
ACATTGATAAATAAATTAAAGAAGACATTGCTATAAGAATATGTGGCTTAGTGGTAATGTGCTACATTCCCAATCCTGGTGACTGTGGTTCGCATCACTACAAAGTTGCATATTCTTTGTTTAGCCTGGGCTGAAGCCTAGAAGGGGACTATGTCACTTCTGTACTATCCGAGCTTGGTGGGTTTAGCCTGGGTTAAAGCCCAGGCCCACTTTCTCGGACTGACACAGAAGTGGCAATTACAATACTACTTTTAGTGATAGCTTTAGTACACGCAAGCAAACATGCAATCATTACATTCAGCAAATTTTTTTACTACTTGGCTGTAGCCAAGTATATGTTAAATGCCAAATTTGCAAAAGCTGCAATTTTTCGGCAATGTGGTTTCTGTTTTCCTCATTGCAGTATTAAAGAAATTTCATTTTTTTACTTCAACAAAACTTCATAGATTCTGCAACTTTTGATTCACTGCAATCAGAAATGTCTTTGTTGTATTAAAAAATAATCAATTGGTATCATTGTACTTGGTCATGATGGTATACTGGAAATATCGGCACAATGTTTTCACCGGTAATGCCAATAAAGGTGGTTAGTGAAATGATATCACTAGGGATAGATAAATATAATACCAATTTCATACAATATGAGAAATACATATTAGTAAAGTATACTACATATTTAGTATAATGTATACATATTAACCCATTTGCAGGGATGGATTCAGATATTCTGACCGTTCCCCGAGCATAGCAAGGGTATGGTCAAAGTGACCAAGGAATTGTGAATGTTTGATCCATTCCAGCAAAGGGGTGAATATATTTTATATACCATTAGGTGGAATGTTTCTATTATTTTTACCATAAATATTTCCTCTCCAGGTCAAAAGTAAATAAACGAAATTTTTACCTATATGAAAACAAAAGAAATTATTCCACCATGTGGTATATATATATATATATACGAGCGTAGGTAAATACTCTGTAAAAGATATTTAAACCGATATTGTGAAATGCTCAAGTACCTCAAAAGCAAACACTTTGACAACATTAAAAAAAACCTGAAATCAATGATTATAACCTTGCAATTATCAAGAATTCCTTGTTGATAACAGAAATTATTATATGTTCAGGCTATCCATCAGATAAGTTCATAACTGCTTTAAAAAGAGAAAAGCTTCAGTAAAATGGCCGAAAATGAAACTAAAATATTATCCAGTAAGTACCAAATTTCAAATTATTAGTTATAAATTGTGCATGATATGTATGTGTAAATGATTATATACAATTCTATATATATATATATATATATAGAAGCACAAAATCACAAATAGAATTTTCATCATGCAATTCATATGCATATCATACTCACTTGATTTGTTTAAAAAAATATATATTTTTGACTAGGCATGGATAAGGCAAAGATGCAGGCCATTATTGCTGATGTTAAATTTGTGAATGAGACTGAAGCTGATTCATACAGATGTAACAATTGTTCATCAATAGCTATTTATCATTATATAGCTAGTTGTTCTCATGTTTTATGTGGCAAATGCCATGGTCAGTATTGTAACAAGCACTGCCCAGTGATTAAGTGCAAGAATACCTTAATTGATAAAGTAAGCTATAAGGTATAAATTTCAATGTGTTATATATTTGGAGAACATTTTTAATTTAAAACTTAATTTTTTTAATTGCACATGTGCAATTCTCAGATCTCCCAGAATTTAGAATTTGAGTTTGGAATGTACAATTTGAAGGTCTATTGTACATTTCGAGGCAATGGTTGTGAAAATGTAATTGAACTTTCAAATGTTATGGTAAAGTAACTAACTGTAACTATTTTTGCTTCTATTTAAATTAATTAAATTCTAGTTAAAATTAATTATGGTTATACCCCATAAAATAGGTTCATCAAAGCACTTGCAAGTTTTCAACGCAAAATCTTTTGCCACGCCTATGGGTGGCTTCCCCGTTGCAAAAGGTAATTAAATATTTAACCAATTATAAAAAATACCTATTATTTAAATCTACCAATTAAAATATGAACAAAAATGAATATTAATTGAGTCATATTAAATGATTATTTCCAGTTGGAAGAAGATATGTTTACTATGAATAAAACAATAAAGGATATTTTAGATACCAATGATCAGTTTAAAAACAACATTGCAGGAATTAATGACAAAATTTCAGTGAAAATGGGGGCAAGTTCAATTGAGTTTAATAAGAAAGAATTGTCACTTGAACTACAAGAGAAATTGGTTAGAAATATAGACAAAAAAATTGAAGAATTAGAACAGAAGTTTTCATCATCAATGAAATGGAATACAGAAACTGAAAAACAAAAATTGAATGCTCAAATAGTAATGGAATGTGATGTAATAAAGCTAAAGCTATCAAAAATAAGTCAGGAACAGTTGGCAAATGAACAAAAGAAACTTAGAGATCAAATGGAGAAGAAAATTGATGATCTTAAAAATAACAGCTTGTTAATACAAAAAGATTTTCAAATTGATAAGGAGAAGCTTTATAAGCTTTCAAATAAAGCTACAGAAGATCGAGAAAAACTGTGTAAGGAAATAGAGCAGTTTAAGTTGACAATTAACAATATGGGGCAACAAATCAATTCACTGCAAAAGCAGTTACAAGGTAATGACTATTTGAAGAATTGCACTCAGGGTGTAAGAAAGTTTATTTTCTTAAAGGTTGTTTCACAATCCATGTTATTTTATTACATTAACATAGACATAGACATAGGAGGCAAAGTTGGGTTGATCCCAACATTGCAAACTGACGTCACACGTAAACTTAGCAACATATGTATTGGACATATGTAAAAAAAACATGTGAATGTGAAAGAGCCTTAAAAGATGCGATTACTATCCACCCTGAGTGCACTTTATTTATGAATTGAAAAATATTCAAACTCATTTGTATGCTTTCCTATGATTTGTTTATATGTATTTGTATTACTTATTTCAGAGAAACCAGATATAGATTTGTCTCAGATTCAGTTACAGGTAATAATATACATAATAAAATGTATTGTCTCGTGAGTTGTTAAATTATACTGAATTAATTTTTTTTTTAGGAAATGTATGCAGATTTTTCAAAATCTTATGAGTTTTCCTGGACAATTGATAATTTCAGCAAAATAAAACGTGACAGTGCTCATCAAGTTACTTCAGATTTTGTTAGTAATGATTGTAAATGCAAAATAAGTACAAAATTTGACTTGGTCTTTGGCTTGTACCACGTGTTCACTACCTGTGTTCTTTATGAAATAGAATCCAATGCCCCTCAACACTTACACAAAACAACTGTCTATATTCTTGACCAAAGTAATCGAAGAAACTTGAAACATATTTCTAGAATTGATGAGCCTGTATTTTACAATAGTAGAATATGCAATGAAAATTACGTGGATATCTCCACTAGTGAACTTACCAAAAATCATATTAAAAATGATTCAGTTATCGTCAAAATTATAATTGAGCCATTCTTCTGTAACTATAAGTTCAGTACTTGTTCCCAAAATGGGACTTTAATTTGGAAACTTGACAATTATGCAATAAGAAAACAAGATGACATAGATGGTGGGACCAGTGGTATTTACAGTGATTATTTTTTATCAAGCAAAGAAGGATACAGAATGAAACTTAAATTTACTTTTGATTCCCTCTGTATTGTTATTCACTTAATGTTTGTTCTTGGTGAATTTGATCATAGTTTAGAAAAGAAATTTCGTCATAAAACAACCTTTACTATTATTGATCAATCTGATAAACCGAAAAAGACTCATTTAATTAAGACAGTTGAAAATGATCGCCCATACTTAGATTGGGTTGAATTCACTTCTACAGAATTTGAAAAAAGTACTTATTTGAAAAATGATTGTATGATAGTAAAAGTGAGTGTATAGAGTCTCACCACTTTGTAATCTATTCGTAAATATGAAGGTTACATTAAGTGCATTATTATTCACATACACAAGTATCTTAATTATTAGAATAAAGCTTATGTAATGATACATTTCATTTATATGACCATTGACTATCCAGAATGCCTAAATTTTCAATTTTCAGTAAATCACTCCCACTCAAACTAGTTTGAAAAGTATTAAAATGAAATAGCACCTTGAAAGGCAGAAAGTTTGAATTCAAAATTGATTTTGTCTTAAATTTTCTTTACCATTTGTAGAAATATTGTCAGATTAGTAGCTTGAGTGTTTTAGAACATATTAACCTTCCTTACGATTTGTTCAGCAACAACCAAACTATCCTCAATTTTTTCTATTATTTTAATTATTATGTTATATAAGCTGACAACTTCTTCTTCAACAGAAAATAAATTTTATTTTGAAAAGGAATTAGAATGTAAAACCTGATTAGTTTGGTTAATAGCAAATTACCACAACTGCTTTGTATAATCCTTTTTAGAGGAGGTATCCAAAGCTTTCGTAAGAGTTTCTGTGAAGAAAATTGTCAAATCTAGTGATGAATAATTTACATTTATTTATGTATAATTTTTGAATTATGTAATGTATGCAGTAGGATTAGTACATAAAATATGTATTACATGTTATAATTTTGCTAATAAAGTCTTCTCATCACAACCACTTTGTTGAAATGTGCAATGAGCTATTACTTGATAAATGCCGAATTCAAAGTGTAAAATTTGTTAAAACTACATAAAAAAAATTATTATTTACATCGATTTAATGGTATTTAATATTTTATTTAGAAATAAATGTTTCTTTCTGTCAGAAAGACAGAAAGAAATCGCTTTTCTACGATGTTGAGAAGTGTTCAACAATCATCTACCATTGAATTTATGTGTGTTGAAAGTAATTCAATTTAAAAAAGGTATATTAGATCAACCAATCAAATGACAAACATTGTACTGTTATGAAAGTTGTAAAATGAATCCATAAATGATTCTTGTTACAGAGTGATACGCTTTCATAAGAATTTCTGGGGAAAAATGCAAAACTTTTTAGTTATATGGAAATAAGCAACACTTAATTGCTATGAAACCTCAGTAAACTAAGTTATAAATTATCTCTAGTATAGGATTATAAAAAGTTTCTATGATGCTTCAGGAAAGTAAGGATACTGCATTAGAACAATAATTAAGGCTCATTTATATAATTCTATTATTGTGCTTGCAAAATTCATCCCAGACATTATGTGACAAAATATAAATGGTAGTTCAATGTGATCAAATGGGATAACATAGAAAAAGGTTGAATAGATCTGTTAGGTTACCGGTACGGATAATTTGATAATTGTGTTATAAATTATAATCAACACATCAGTACTGCGAAGTTCAAGTTCTGCCAGAAGAGCAAGGGAAGATAGGAGTTTGAAGTGTTATACTCAGCATGCCAATGAATTTTTATAGTATTGTTAAAATGGTAGAAATTTGCACAACTCTGGTTTATGAAAGTCAGAAACTTTCTCAGAAGTTGGAAACATCTGGTGTGACTGCTGCTGTTTAGGCTTTGAGGTCATTGTGTGAAGTCGATATTCTTCACAAATCTATGATGTGAAAAACCAGGGGACAAGAGTTTTGTGGGGTTTGCAGGCCAAGGGTTTTTGGGCATTGCATCCACTTTGAATATGCTGTTGAGGAAATGTCAGACTTTCATTGGCAATTTTTAACTTTTTAACAATCCTGCAAAGCCACAAGCACTCTGTTAATATGTTAGTGATTCAACAGTTACTTTAATCATAAGACAATTATCTTTTAAATATATGTTATTTTTAATGTCAACCGAATTAAAAAATAATTGTTAACCCTAGGCTAAATTTTTTTAATAGAATTTGTTTAATTTTTCTGCTCTTCATTATTGCTTTGATCTAAAATAAGAAATGTTACCTCGTATATTTGCAAGATGATTTTAAATTAAACTTTCCAGATGCAAACATAGGATCGTGTAGTATAATTGAATAAAACCCGACGAGTATCAGGAGTTTTATAATTTAAGTCATTACAAATAAATTCTTCATATCTTTTATTTTTACCAATTTACTCAATCTGTCAATTGTCCAGACAAATTCATTTGGTTGTGTACTTGTTTGAGTCAAATCTGAAAGCTCTGAAATTAAAAGGAGATTAAGATAAGGATATAATCATTAAAACATGTCATTTTAAATCACTTGTTAACCAACAACTATAAGTAATACTTGGACCTATCTCATAAAATAGGACAGTGAGTGACTAAAAATTGAGTTGTCAATTATTATAGAAAGTGCAAAGTTGAGAAATCTTTCGTCAAATAAAAAGAATTATATAACTATGCACTTTTTACCAAAAATTTGAGGAAATAATAAATTCTTTTTAAATTAACATATTACACAAATTGTTAATGCAAAGTTAAGAAGTAAATTATGCAATAGTTTATAGGACCTATACTATCTAATTCAGTAAATTCACATCTTGTTTAGCTTGATATATTTTGGAATAACTTCATTTATTTATTGCTAAATGAATGTCCTGTCTTTTGTATATTTACAATTGTCAAATTTAATAATCTCCTCAAGTATAGCTTATTTACTCCTCTTCTAGTTGGAATAAAATTTTAAAATAAATTCTATTGATGATAATACCTGATTACTTTAGACCCAATAAAATTACCAAACTATTCTTCAGATTCCTTATTTATGAGGCACCCATATGACCATGTGGCATTAAGCACCACAGAAAATAAGTACAATTGGCCACAATTAGTCCACAATTATTAAAATTAGTCCACAGTTTTGACAACTGTATTTCTCTGCTATATTTTCACTTGCAAATGTAACATCTTTAAAGATACAATGTTGTGTCTCGGTCGCCCAAAATTTTGTATATGTGAAATAAATCTCAGTAATAAGTAGTCTGAAAGCTGTTAGTATTCTTTCATTTTATTATACATATTTTGAACATTTATATAACATTAGGGTAAATAATGTAGAGAAAAATAATTATATAGATGAATGATTTACTTCGGCAATGACTTCGCTGGCTCTCTCAAGGGCCTACACAATTTAATGCAATTAGTCCTCAAATTAAAGTCAAAGAAAGTAATTATGAGTACAAAGGCAATTTATTGATACTGTCATCTCACGATCAAAGAGGCTTCGAAAAAATTAGACCTACTAGCCAGAGCATAACTCAAAAACTTAAAGAGTTAATCAGAAAGTTTCCGTGGTTTTTTTAGGACATTCAGACTTTTCCGTTCAACTAAGAATTTTTAGACTCTGGAAATTTTAAAGCCATACTTTGTCAGAAACTCACTTTGAAACCTCATTGCTTATCAAAGATAACATTATCAGTTGATTGTCTCGAATAAATGAAGCTAAATTCTACCTGAATCAAACCTTCTGTTCGCTGGCGATGTTCATGAATGTCATCCGATTCAGCCAAAAGGCGACTCACATTCTCTTTGTCATTATACAAGTTGACAATCTGGAATAAAATAAAATTAATCTTTATCAATTATTAGTAACAATATTTGTTATAAGCTCTACTTTAATGAGATTCAACCTTAAATGCAACAGTGACTATAATATCGGTGGCTTAATTCACAAGTAGCGAATGAGCCAATGTAAATTGGCTGTAATATATAATTGTGATCCTATAGAAGTGTCCTATTATTAACCTATAAGGTTTCAGAAATTAATTTAACCAATAATTGTTAAAGTTACAGGAGTGAAGAGTAGCGAATGTCCAACAAGGTATCTTAAAAGTTACAAGTAGAGAATGGTACCATTCGTTAGTTCACCTTTTATAAATTGTTCGTGACATGAATTTTTGTAACAATAGAAGTAGCGAATGTGACAACATTTGCTACCTTTTTTTTGCACTCACTTCATTCAATAGGCATTCTAATGCACCTAATGGATGTACACATTCACTACTTCACACTTAATTTATTTCGCTTACCTGCAAACTTAATCACAGTCAAACTAATGAATTTGCATTTTAAAGACTTTTTATTTTTAAAATTAATTAATAATGTACTGATTTAATTATTTAACAAAAATTAGCACATTCTCTATAAAAATTAATTGTGATACATAAAATATATATATTGGTTCATATCTGTTCGCCAAATTTCAGCCTTTTAACATTGTTTATTTCCAAATTATACCTTTTTTTTCAAAAAAAAATGCTATTATCTCGAAAGCAACTTTTGGCTCATTGGCTACTTCTGAATTAAGCAATCGATATGGATGTTTTACATTTTTCAACTTGACTATCACTGCATATTTTTCACTTTACATTAACGAAAGACTATTTCAATAACATTTTCACAATTCTGTAATTAACTCACGAGCTCATTGAGAATATTGTCAGCAACGAAATAGACCACGGTGTACATAATAGCCTTTGGCACATGGTCCTGCAACATTTCCCTTATGATCTGGAAATAGTGCGTCATCAAATTACGGACAATCTGACAAAGTTTCTCCTGCTTCTTGTTCAATGGAGCTCCAGATTGTCCAACTGCTGTATTTCCCTACAAAACCAATAAAGTTCAATTTATAACATGACATTTTCTGTAATAAGCTTGGCAACTGATTGAAAATTTCGTCTCACAGGCAGAGACAAGGTTTCAATTACAATCTCTGGCATTTACTATAGAATCTTTTTGGAATTTTTAGACTCCAGTAGACTGAAAGTTGTATTGCTGGAGATTAACTTTGAAACCTCATGCTCCTGAGAGAGGACATTATCTGTCATTTTCCTAAACAATTTCATACATCAGTTTGTCCGAAGGAAAAACGAGCTCCAACCACATCCATGTTATTTAGACTTTGCTCTTCTTCCGCATTGAACTCTTTTTTATTAGTAGCCACATATGAAGCCTCCACTTGCACATATGTCTTGAGCATTTCCTGAACTACCAGAAGTCTTTGTGACAACATGTCTTCAATCAGGGTCACGATTGCTGTCTTGAGTCGAGGAAATCTCATCATTTCAAATTCCAATTTACTCACGCAGTTCTCAATAATCTTTTTCATTTCAATATCAATGTACATGGCGCATGTCACTGCTGGAGTCTCTAGTCTCTTAATCTGCGTTTTGACCAAGTCTTTATAGGCTGCTTCAGGAAGTATGAACTTGGCCTCCAAATTGCCAGAGGCCCTTATCGCAATTAGAATGTCTTCTTGAGTCAGATTTTCAATGGGATTAAGTGCATTGAGTTCATTTGCAAGTTGTTGTTCGAAAACGCGAACAATGCTAACGCTGCCTGGTACATGAGAAATGTTTAAATGTCGCAATGAACCATCAATAGAGGATTTGTAGGTTTTGGCAAACTCTGTCAGAATTTTAAGCACTTCTTTGCCTTCATTCTCAATAGTAAGTTTGGTTCCTAAGCTCTTTGAATCTTTTCGTGCTGTTTCCAACAAAGTGTTCACTTTTTCCTGAAAAGTTACAATTTTTGAAATACTTATTTGTATTATCAAGATGAAACATATTTTAGAATTGGAATTTTCAGAACTTTGATAAAATGGCACGAACGATACAAATATTTTGTGGCATTCCAAAAAAGTTATGCTTTTGTCATAGTTTTCTAACACATTGCTAGTTGCAAGGTTTTAAAATTACTTAATATTTGACTTATCAGTCTCAAAATGCAATTTTTTTACTGTTAGAGCTGGAAGACATTTCCTGATATGTTCCATGAGAAGTTTGTTTAGTTTGTTGGCCAGAAACGGTGTGCCACTGGTTTTTGCCAATTCGCCATAATGCTGTTGAAGAAATATGGCCTCGTCTTTAATGCCTTCTTGGATTGATTTTCCATCAATAATGTCTTGCTGTGATCTGTGATTAAAGGTAGTAATTCACATTATAAATAAGAAGCTTCTGCACTTATTGCTATGCTTTCAAAATATCTGATGCCAGTCTAAAATTTGCTTCAAAGGGCCAAACTACAAAAGTATTCGATAGTTTACTTGAAATTATTCGACTTTTGTTTATGGCATTGTAGCACGCCAAAATTAATCGTAATTAAAATTGATATTAGACTAGTAATGCGCTTTGTCATCAACATCTTAAAAAAGTTTAGTAACAATATAGTTTGTCAAAATTCAAAGATCTCATTGCCAGAAAAGCAAACTATTGCATTCTTCATACCTGTTGACAACACCAACAATGCCAAGCTTTACTGGAATGACTTTTCCAATAAGAACATCAGTGGCATCAGTACCTCTGTCCATTAAGTCTAATTTTGTGACAATGACTAAAGTCCGAAGTCCTTCAGGGTCAGCTTTTTTGGCGATTTTCAAACTCTCAGAAGTTGCAATATCATTTCCGGCTGCACTTACAGCCAAAATTATACAATTTGGATTGGAGATGTATTTTAGGTATAACTCTAGTAACGTAGACTCAATGTCTTCTGGCTGATCTCCAGATGGAACCTAAAATTATATTTCACAAATATTCAAGTACAAATTTTCAAAAAAGTTGTCAAAACTTTTTAAAATAAACAAAACTTTTTGAAATAAACAAAACT
>JAQIXP010005372.1:0-10504 GCA_034700285.1 Proteroiulus fuscus | reverse complement strand
TGAAATGTGTTTATTATTTACTCTTCTACCTCCCCCTTTCTTTTGAGCATGACCTTTGGAATCACCCTGTATAATAAAATATAAGAAAATTTCATTGTCCTCAAACTCCTCCCAAGCGGTTACATCTACAGACAATCAACCTATACCAATCCATTCATTTACAACCTGGCTTGAACATTTTATAATAACACTCTGTAACAATTGCCAAATTACAGGAACAATTTGCATTCACAGGTAATTCACTGCCCCTGTGCATTGGTTCCCTTACACATGTTCTGTGTATTGTAAGGAATTCAACTATTTGATGATGTGCTTTCATTAAGAATACAATTGAGTGTATGGACTGTTATTAATTATTACTTCTTCTTTTAACCTTTATTTCACGATTCATCAACTGCTTTTTATAGCAGTGCTTATAGTGCAATAATTCAAAATCGCGCCCTGAGCTTCCAGCATGGATATTGCTTAGGTTAGGTTATTAATTAATAATTAATTATTGCTAATAATTAATTATCCTAGATATTATTTTCATGCCATTTTTACAATGTGCTGTTAACAATTTTGTGACGAATTTTTGATTTAAGTGGCAATCAAGTGATAAAATTTAAAGACAATCCATCAAATGATTTTCAAAGGAACAAAAATTGCATTTGTCAACATGGTCAGAAAATAATGTTCATCTGCATACAGGGCCATATTTACACCTTCTGATACCCTTGACACATCAGCTTTGGTGTGCCCCCACTGCCCAGGGAACAATTTTCAATGTAAAAATCTTTCAAAGGTGTGCCTCGGCATTGTTCAGAATGCGATTTGTCAGAAAGTGGTTAAAATTAGATATGGCATTACTCATAGATGTCAATATCCATAAAATTATGCACCAATTTTTAAAAAAAAAATTAATTACATTTTGAAATGTAAGTGTTATTTGTCACTTTCAAGAGATTTGGTGATTTCCATCAAAAATTAATTTCAATTCTAAATCAAGCAATTTCTTTACAATGTACTGCTTTTTTAAATCATCAAATTATCTACAAATTTGCATCCTTGATTATTACTTTGTCCAAACCATTAGCTTGAAATTCAATACATTACTTACTATTTAAACAATGTTTTCTTGAAAGTCACAAAATTTTTGGAGAGCAACAAAACTCAAGCAATTTGCTAGAAATCACTTTTGTGTATGCCTTTTAAATAAGTAATGCCATATCCATTTTAAGCTCTTTCTGACAATTGCCATTCAGGAATACAAACTGAATTTGAAAAGTTCAAATTTGAATGAGAAGTTAAAAAATAATCATTTCAGGGCATCTGGTGCCTCGCACCCACAAGTGGACTCTGCTTGGGTATATGCCCTGGACCCAAGTGACCCTTGCTACACTAAAGTATGCATAAAATGTGATTTAAATGATTTTTAAATGATTGGATTTAAATATGGCACACTTTTAGCTCATACTCTTAAAATTAGAGTATATGTACATGCCATACTTTTGATTCCACTTAACTTTGACATAGTCCAGCCAGTATATATGCCTGTGCATTGCACGGGCTGAGCAGCTAGTGTTTATTAAAACCAAATGAATAGTTTTATAAAAATTGTTTTAATTAATAATTCTTGTTGATAATATAAAAGTTATTTTTAATTAAACGATGGAAAATTAACAACTGCTAAATTCATATATCAGTGTCGTACACATTATGGAAGTAAATTGTAAAATTTACAGACTTTTTTGTAGACTTTGCCATCTATTTCTAGTTTATATTCAATGTTTTTCAATTGAATATATATTTAAAATTAATAAACAAATAATTAAAGTCTGAAACTTAATTAGCCTTCATTTATACACCATTACAAATTCCTTTCAAATTCCTGAGATTTTTTGCAATAGTGACAAATTTTGTCACTATTACAATGGAGGTCATCCATTGAATCTGCTGTATTCTGCAGTGGCGGCATCCAGTGACACAAATGCAATCTTAGGAATTTGAACAGAATTTGTAATGGTATTTAAATAAACTTATTTTTGGATTATTTAGGGATCCTAAATGATGTCCATAAAATGATTTCTGTATGAAAATGTATTAATAGGTCAATTAATTAAAAAAATTCAAATGTGTATGTTGAATCAAACTTGAATAATAATTAATTTAAAATGGCCTATATAAAGTCCTATATTTCCAAAAGACAGCAAACATTTGTGTATGTGAGGTACGAGTGTATGTCTCTAGAATAATTTTTGTCACATTAATTTTAATTTTGGAAATAGTTTTTATAAAGGTTTTATATCGATCGTCATGGCTAAATTCACAAGTAGCAATTTAATGTTATCACATTGGATATTTGCTACTTGGGAATCAAGTCAGTAGCGGATCCAGACTTTGGTTTTTGGGGGGGGTCACGGTCCGGGCCCCCATTCAAAAATCCATTTCGGGAAAGCCTTGACCCAAATCAATGTTCAAAAATTTTTGGCCATGTGCAAAAAATTAAAAGGTTTCTGTAGCCTACATTATTTTTTAAAAAAAATTGACAATAAATGGCGCTGCAGGCGATTTTTTTTATCAAAAAAACTCAAAAATGGGCTTAAAATCATCAAAATTGCATATTTCCTCATTTTTTTCTAGTTTGTGTTTGAAAATTTTGAGGGGGGTCATGACCTCAGTGACTTCCCCCCCCCTGGATCCGCGCCTGAATCAAGTCATCGATATGTACATATCAATGATGTGTATATCGATTAAATAGCATTGTCACATAATGGTCTGTCAATAATACCTCTGTCGAATAAGTGCCGATGTAGATGTTAGGATGTTGATCAATCACCCATCGATAAATTTTATCTTAAAATATAAAATAGTATAAAAGTTTGTAAACCAGTATACCCAAATTGTTCACAGTTTATAAGAAATAAATACAATTATCCACTTACATAATATATGCCTTTAAGCACTGGCGGCTCCAGCGGGGGTACAGGGGGTACAGCTGTACCCCCTGTTCAATCACTTGGGGGGCGCTAAATCGTGAATTCGGGTGGTATAGGGTGATCGTGGCTGGAATCATTGGGCGCCCACTGGCCTGCAGTACCCCCTGTTCAAAAAACCTAGATCCGCCAGTGCCTTTAAGGCAGAGAAGATCAGAAATTATGTCAGTGAAAATTTGCTGTAAACTTGAAGAAATTAATGAAGGTTATTGCCGTGATTGAATGTACATGTATGTCCAACATTAGGCTAATTTTTAAATTATGACCATGTAACCACTTGGATACAAGTACAAGGTCTAAATCTCAAACAATTTTACTGTAGTTTCTTTTGTTTTAGTGTGCAGGATCCAGATGCAAGGTATAACAAAAAGGACTTCCCACTTGTGCTCTATAACTAAATTGCTAGAGTACAAAATGATATATCAAAGAAAATCACAGAGGACAGAGCATTTGCACTTTTGTTGTAGAGTTATTACCTATGAAATTGTTAATAACTACATGTGAGCAGGAACACAAAGGCACATGATTTGATCACAATGTCAAAAAATGCCTATTTAGCCTTCACAATATATTACCAGATCCTAATAGACTCTTCCACTCCAAACAGCCATTTTTTTTTAGTTTACATTTTGCACCTAGTTTCCACTATAACATCTAATCTTTTCCACTCTGTATAACTTTGGCAAGTAATTTCCTTGCACAATTCTGGTTAAAATTGTACCTTTTAAAAGTTTGTTTATCATAGTTCTACGTACTATTCTTAAACTATTGAAAATAATCATAACATTTAGTTTCAAAACTTTTAAATACTATGCAATTTCAAAAAAAGTGAACTTGCCTTAGTGACTAACTACTCAAATAAATTGAAAGAAAATTTGTTGGTGCTATGATATGTTATGGTTTTGGTTCATCATTGTGAGTATAAATGCTTCAAGATCTAGTTCAACATAATTAGCCATTTTATATATATGGCTATACTTAATTGTTTCATGATAAACATTAATGGCAAATGGATATACCTAAACATTATACTAAAGAAATTATGAAGTGATGATTACTATACCATGATTATTACCACTAAAATTTAGAAATAAGGATGATTGCTAGGGTCCAAGCACACATGTAGTTCAAAATTATATTGCATAGCCCATAATTGAGAAAGAAGTAAAATATGATCAATTGATACAAACATTAAAGAGGAAGAGAATTAACCACAATGCTCAGCTTACATATTTATTACAAAAAGATCTATTATTTTCATTACAGATATAATGTAAAAGCAATTCGTGGGATGTAATGATACATACAATTTAATACATAATTCTTTGCAGAGGAATTTTATTATATTTAAAAAAACAAGACTTTTTCAAGTCTTAATTGATTGAAATTTCAATTTTTTTTATCAGACATTACTAATTACCTCAATTCTTGTTAAAAATATTAAATATATTTTAGACTTAAACTTGAAAGTCAAACATATATTTATCATGAAAATAACATTTTACAGAAGTGTGTTTTTTATACATGTATATTTATACCCATTTCATATGCACTTGTAAATAAAATATTGCAATTGCAAATTGTAAATGAAGCAGCTAGAAGACATCAATTTACAAAAACAAGTTTACTGCCTTCAAAAAAGTTATGTGAATACCACAAAATTTGCAAGAACCCACATGGAAATGTGGTATATTTAAAAAAACATTACCAATATGATTTTTATATGTTTATGTAGTGGAAATGCATTTCAAGAAAAATTTTTTATATTTTTGAATGCATTTTGAAATACCATTCTTAGGTGCCTTTGTGGATGAATATTTAAAAATACATTAAAAATTGCATTGCTGCAACATTAAATTGATAATGTTTACAAAAGTCATTTTACCATGCATTTATTTATATATATTTTAAAAGCATTGTCAGGCAATATGTTTTAAAACATAAAGAAAAAGCATTATTCTTGATGACACATGCCAATAATGCATGTGCATAAGTATTCTAAAAAGTAGATGTTCCAGGAACTTTAAAATTTAATTTGGTCTAATCTCATTTAGATATCCTGTTCCATTTGAATTTAATAAGAAACAAATTAATTTAAAACATTATAATACATTAGGTAATTAATTAAGAATTGATTGCTATAGATATAGCTGGAATTAGCTTGACCACTAGTTTAATATATATCTTTTAGAAGTATTGGCTTATAGCGTGGATCACCATTTCAATATTTTTTTTAGAAGCTGCCTCGAAATATGCAAGTGCTTATATAGGACAATGTCATCAAGAATAACGTTGGAGTTTATGCATTAAATAAGGATTATAATAAGATTTCAGCAAGTGTGAGCATAGTATTAATTTTGTATATTTTTTGAATAAATGCTGTTTTTTATTAATTATTTTCTAGCCCTTTATTCAATTATAATTTAGATTATGTTTAGACTTATACAAATAAATCTATCTTGGTAAAAAACGTGAAAATGCATAGGACGAAATGCATTTGTAAAAAATTTTCAAATGTGTTACTACGTATATTAAAAAATGCATTTAAAATGTAGTGAAAATATCCGAACATGTGGCCAAAAAGTAGACTTCTTTAACATATTTAGTAAGTTATTTAATAATATACTTTTGAATATTAAATTAACGTATTTTAAAAATAAATTAAAAATAACGTTGTTTTGCATGTGGGAAAACCTGCTAGTTATAATGATCTCATTAAATTTATTTGAAACTTAAATAAACTGCCTAATTCTATTACTTAAGTAGAGATAATATCATAATTATGCCATTTTTGTTGACAGTCAATAAAGTATAGCTTCAGCTTATGAGAGTTTCACTAATGTTAAATACCTATATAGATTAAATTTTGATTTATTTTTAAACTACTTTTAGTAGAAAGCCATCCATATATGACGTCACACATTGAGGGGGAGGGGCTTGGATTTTTGTGACAAAGTGTGATGCTGTAGGAGGTGGGGGTGGTTAAAAATTGTGATATCACAGTGACAATCACTTCCAAAAGACAATCTGACCATTCAAAAGTTACTGGTGATTACTATGAACTAGTCTACTCGAAAGCCGCCTACGGCAGCTTCCATAGAAAATATCTCTAACGCAATTTTTAAAATTAATTTTTTGTGAGGGGGGCGACCCAAAAATATTGTTAAAAATTTGACCTGCAGGTGAAAATTTTAAAGAATTTTTGTAAATTGCTGCAAAAATGTACAAAAAAAATCAGCAATACACTTTCACTACTTCTTTCACTTTCACCAATACACCAGTACACTTAATTTGCCATTTTATTTAGTATGAGTATGAAAATTTGGGGGAGGGGGAAGAATCGTCAAAATTTTGGGGGTTTCCAGCTCCAAATCCCTCCCCCCATTAGTAAATCCTGGCTGCATCCCAGAATTACAGGTTAGTCATAAGTGTAGAAGAAAAAGTGGTTCCAGGAATGTTTCATCCTGGAAAATTATCGAGTGCAGAACTTTTGTATTTTTGAATTTGGTTTGGTAATCTATGATGCACTGGCGGCTCCAGCGGGGGTACAGGGGGTACAGCTGTACCCCCTGTTCAATCACTTGGGGGCACCAAACCATGAAATTGGGTGGGTATAGGGTGACCCTGGCTGGGATCATTGGGCGCCAACTGGCCTGCAGTACCCCCTGTTCAAAAAACCTAGATCCGCCAGTGTCACTGGCAGCTCCAGCAGGGGTACAGGGGGTACAGCTGTACCCCCTGTTCAATCACTTGGGGGGCGCCAAATTGTGAAATTGGGTGGGTATAGGGTGACCCTGGCTGGGATCATAGGGCGCCCACTGGCCTGCAGTACCCCCTTTTCAAAAAACCTAGATCCGCCAGTGTAAGTTTTCAATGCCATTTAAATAGGTTTGTTTTAGAAAATGTATTACTTGAAACTTCGGATTACTTGTAGCTCCTTTATTGTGATAATGCAACCTTGAATTTAGTTGGCTACTTTTCAAAGATTTCTACATCTGCCTCCATCTTTAATATAATATCCTTAAAAATATTTATCATTAAGTGATTTAAGGTCGTTCTTGTATCTAAAGTAAACATCATGACACTCTCCTCCACGAAATTATTTGCTTACACCACAATCAGCTACTTTCTGGCTACTTTGACTAAAATTTAATTCATATTTAGATAGACCATAAAGTGCCATTTGGGAACAACATAACCAAAACAAACTTGCTAAGGGCCGGTTGCACCGTGCTCAGGTTAAATCCCCAGTTTTAAAATTTTCGATTACCAAATACACCAAGTTAATTGAAACATGTGTTGCACCAATGTTTAAAGGTTAACTTAAACCACGTTTTTGCAAGCTAGGTTTATTTTGTTAGATCACTTTTTATTGGCTGTAAACACCTGAAACAAACATGATGGTTGCATTACGAAAAGGTTAAGACAATTGGACCATAAACAAAAAACAAAAAGGGGGCGGAGGCCAATTTACATCACTGTTGCTGCTGTATGCAGCAATGTTTAAACCACGATTTCAGAGATAATCCACCAAAATGGGTATACATATACTGGAGTTATACTTGTAACCCTCAAGACATGGAAAAAGCAGAATGGCATGGACAACCCATTCTCAAATTTTAAATCTGATTGTTTGACAAATGTTATAAACCACTAGGCTGTGGTATAGGAGTAGAGAAGGATTTCTCTCTCCTACAAGAGGTTTTTGGCACAGCTGTGCAGTTTTTCCTCCCCATAGAGTTATGGTCAGTTGCTGGGCATGAGCTTCCCATTGCCATGTGCACCTATAACTCACTCACAAAGCCACTGATGATTCCCTGTGGTGGGGATGAAACGTTTGGCACACCAGTGAGGTGGGGAAAAAACTAAATTGAGGAGTATTGACATATACTGGAGTTATACTTGTAACCCTCAAGACATGGAAAAAGCAGAATGGCATGGACAACCCATTCTCAAATTTTAAATCTGAAAGTTCAACTTAATCTGAGATTTGATCTCAGATTTGTATTAAATTTCAATGGTGCAACGCAGATCACCGGTTAAGTACAATAAAATCTGAGTTTTTCATGTAACCAAGTATGGTGCAATCGACCCTAAGGAAAAGTGGAAGCATCCCATTGTACTAGAATGGCAAAAATATCTGTAGAAAAATATGCAGAAAATTTATACATCTTTTCTACTCACAAGCTGCACAAATTGCTTAGTTTTTGTTTGGATATTAGCCATCAAGTGTAACTTCTAAACATTTCTGTCATTTAAAAATGCAAATAACCTGTTAAAAACTTAAAATTTTCTGCAGAATTGTTTTTGCTAAGTTTAGTTTTATTTAAAAAAGCCTTACCATATTTATATCAGATTGCCATTTCTCCATTCGTTTCATGCATCAATGCCATAGGAATAGCATGCAACCTTGAATACCTGGGATTTAAGTTATGCAAAAAACATTCACCAGTTGTCGCTAAGCGAAAACTCCTTGCTCCATATAAATGTTTGTGTATAGTTATCATTTGTATCCTGTTGCTACGTTTTCTTTATCTAAGTCCAGATAACACAAAATTTGTTCATACAGTCATTCTTAAATTGAAACTATAAATTTCCTTGCATTAACAGTTCTACACTACTTTTGCCCTAGATGTAACATGATATATCTATATAATAACATTTGCAAGTGACCAATTTATATTTGAGACAAAACTTGAGTGGAAATATCATTCGTATCATCTCTGAAATATATCTAGAAATTTGGTGAATATTCTACTGGAGGGAGATCTGCTGAAATAAGTAAGCATGTTTTGAATTTGGATTTTTAAAATGCAAATTGCCACTGCTCTCATATATTGTTAATGGTTTTAAACAAACATGGTTTTGTGTTCATTTATACTTAAGACATAATGTATACTAGTTAAAATAGTGGGCATAAACTTCAACAATATTTTGTTTTTGAACCCCATCTTGGCCAGGAATTTAAAAAAAGAGTGCAACTTTATATAGGTGATTGCTCTAGCTAGCTGCCTATACTCGTGGCCACAATATCTGTAAACCCCATTCACCTACCTTTGAAAGCGGATTTTTACCGTTAAAAAGTAGTTCTTCGCAGAAAACATGCGCACAACTATGGCGCTTCAGATATCAGCCATCCAATATTACTTGTAACTGAAGCGCCATAGTTGTGCGCATGTTTTCTGCGCAGAACTACTTTCTAACAGTAAAAATCCACTTTCAAAAGGTAGGTGAATGGGGTTTACAGATAGTGTGGCCACAAGTATAGGATATAGTATTCTCTGTTTAATTTTCGAACCAAACACTATTCTATTCTGATGTAATTTCTGCACGCAGTATGTCTCAGTGTGAACATAGTTTTATGCTCATTGCTCAGGACTTTAAATATTACCAGTTATAATAAAAAAAGATTTTAAAAAGTTCAAAACGTTAACTTACTCAATATACCAATATACTGTAGAGAATAATATTATATTTTATATAGCAACATTGGGGTATTGTTTTAAAGTAACAATAAACTGAGTATCTTATTTTTTTCAACATTCAATGAAGAACATTTGCCAATTTTCGTACACACATTTAACAGGTTGGCAGAACCTAAGGATAAATGAACGATGGATATTAATTTTTGAAGATTTAAGTATCGTCATACCTGCCCTTCTTTCAGCATCATTGAAGTTAGGGTAAATATATATATATACATATAATATTATCAATCTTATTTTCCAGATAATTGATTTATTTGATAATAGCTCATAATTAAAATTCTTTTAATCAGTCAAAAGTATATATATCTTTTCCCTCTTGCACATAACTGATAAAGTACTTAATGTCTATTGTTATCTAAATGTATGAGCGTAACATATTAAATAATGAAATGCATATATGCCGACCTGTGCATCGGTAGACAAAATTGGTGATTTAATTATCAATCAAACAGTTAGACACAAAACTAGTTTATGTTCTTCAAACGATTCTTAGGCTTAGCATGGATGTTCTTACAGAGCCCATATTATAGGCCTCCGAATATTGTATGTTAGCGCCACCTAGTTTGTAAGTCGTAATGCCGATGATGAAATACCGCGATCTGATACATCAGTCCAAGGCATTTTTTTAAACGTTATACGTTATCGTTTAGTCGTAATTTTGCATTTATGCACCTATGCTCTTTAAGATTCTATATATCAATCATGGTAGGCTATTAAATTTTCCCTTTCCCAATATAATTTTGCCGTAAAGGGTTCCCCGCAGCCAATGCTCCGTATACTGATTGGGCCACCGATTGGCGTTAGGCTTAAATTTCGTACTAATTTCCTTTTTTCCTTAAAATTATAGATTTACGCCCGTTTTTTTCTCCAAAAAAATACATGAATTCAATTGAAAACATGTTCCGGTTTGAGAATTTCATGTTTATTTTGCAAAAAAACAAATTCTAATATTAATAAAAAAGGGAAAAGGAAATTTTTTTACCTGCTTCGTACATTTTTCCTTTCCCATAGACCGCCATGTTAAACAGCGGTACATTTTAT
>JAQIXP010005371.1:0-10505 GCA_034700285.1 Proteroiulus fuscus | reverse complement strand
TATGTTTAGCCATTATTGAGAAATTTTAATTTTAATTTAACATGGAAATTCCCATAGGAGCATGCATGCTTTAAAAAAAAGTTTGGACAGCCCCCCTCAAGTTCAAAAAAGCCATGCAATCAGGGTCAGTATAGTTATAATGGTTTCACACAGTGCTGCTAGGGGGCATTTCTAGCATGACTGGCCCTCTCTACAGTTTTCAATGGATTGCCTTTAAATACATAAGGACATGCATGGAAAATTATGTAAAATAAAAATGATATAAAACCTTGTATATCATAACGTTATTTTTATCCAAAAGCACTAGATTTCTATCGCAATCAAAAGGAGAAAAAAAAAATGTTCTCTCTCTTTAACATTATTTGCATGAGATGAACCACAAAAACACGTTGAAAATGCTTTCGAGCGTAAGATGCGAGATTATGGATGCATAATGAGAACTGATTTACATAATTCATACACAAAATATGTATAGAAAGTAGGGGAACAACATTGTATTATACAGTAGAAAATAAAAAAACATTTTTGGAGGAATTTCCCCCCTCCCACAAAAATTCAATTTCATATTAAAGAAATTTAAGTGTGCCCTGGTGTGCCATAGCAAATGCATATACAGGGTGTGATTATAAACCGTTTAAACAATTGTAGAATTTTTACTGAAATTTTAGCAGAATTAAGTTTACCCCGGTGTGCCATAGCAAATCCATGTACAGGGCTGTCAATATAAACGGTTTAAATTAAACAATCGTAGAATTTTTGCTGAAATTTTAGCATAATTAAGTTTGCCCTGGTGTTCCATAGCAAATGCATGTACAAGGTGTCAATATAAAGCATTTAAACAATTCTTGTAGAATTTTTACTGAAATTTTAGCAGTTATTAGAGGTTGCGAATTGTAAATTAATTCACGAAATCATCCCTTGATGATGTCATATCCTGTCCCTATTTAAATATTCACGAAAGTACATTGTATTTAATGACATTATTTAACCTTTCTAGTATTAAAGTCATTAATTCATAATAATTCATAATAATTAATTTCATATTAAAGAAATTTTAGTGTGCCCTGGTGTGCCATAGCAAATGCATATACAGGGTGTCAATATAAACCGTTTAAACAATTCTTGTAGAATTTTAACTGAAATTTTAGCAGAATTAAGTTTGCCCCGGTGTGCCATAGCAAATCCATGTACAGGGCTGTCAATATAAACCGTTATATTCTTGTAGAATTTTTACTGAAATTTTAGCAGTTATTAGAGGTTGCGAATTTTCGTGAATTGTAAATTAATTCCCGAAATCATCCCTTGATGATGTCATATCCTGTCTCTGTTTAAATATTCACGAAAAAGACATTGCATTTAATGAAATTATTTAACTTTTCTCGTATTTTTATATGGGACTCGAAATAAATAAAACGAAATCCCAATGCTGCCAGATATAAGGAGTTACAAGGCATATAGGGACAATTAGGCAGTATTTGTATTTGGTCACACTGCTCTCTAATGCCAATTGGTTCACGGGTTTTTTTTAAAAATAAAACTAAACGAAATTTTCTATTTTCGCAAACTCAAATATACGAAAAATATACAAAAGTATTCACGACTGACGTTTCCCAAATTTAGAATTTCGTTTTTATATAATTTCGTAAATAATTTCACGAAATTTTTAAAATTAATTTACTGGACAGAACAAGGTTTTGACATTTAGGGAAATGCATTTTATCTAACCATATTAACCATTAGTAAAAAGTTGAAATTTAATGCTAAAAATAAAATAAAAATGGCGGCTTTCAGTACGTTCAAGTTAAAAATCAACAAGTTGAATACAACTTTTGATGGCCAATAACAACACAACTTTTTATGTAAATTCAGCTAAGTTTTCCATCAAAAAAGTTCTTCTTATTTTCTTGCTATAAGGAAAGCATGATTCCAGATGATGAAGTCGTTAGGGAGGAATGCAATATATTCAATTCAATTCAATTCATATACAAATTCAATATTCAAATTTATGATAATTTCCACAGGCATTCACACATCTTAAGTATCTTATATGAGTCCAGCAAAATGCCGAAATGCGATCGTGATGAATGGCCAAATGTATTTACTTGGTTAATGAGCCGCGTGGAATGACCACAAGATGACCCCTAAGATGGTCAAACAAAATTCTAAAGAAAAATTATGCTTTTTATATTGACCATCATCTCTCCTTTAACGGCTTAACACGGGGCTTTCCAATAAATAACACTCGATAAATCTCCAACAGATTACATGCCACAAATGATGTCCAGCAATGTTCGACCAGTGGTCAACAACAACAACAACAACAACAACAACAATAACAACAACAACATTCGTGTTGCATTTCTGCACAGAAAGTACCACAAAAATTCATGCATTTTCATTCAATGAATATTTCACTGCATTTTTACTGTAATTTTTTTACATTACATAAAATGATGCCATTTTACCATTGAAAAACATGTTTTTCAATGGAAAATGTTGCCTTCTCTTAACAAATAAGAGACAGGCTTCATCATGTACTGGCCATCATTTTAAAAAAAAATTAAAAAACTTCATAATATTATTGTTTATAATATTCAGTAAAGCGATGTTTACTATTACTAAATCAACGTATACCTCGTTCAACATAAGAGTGAACTGAATTTCGAATTGCATTTCGTAATGCTTTCAACAAAACAAGTCAAACGTAAATTTTAAATTGTATTTTACAATGTATTTCTAAGTTTATGAAAATTGCATTCAAATTTACACGAAGAAATACATTTACAAATGCATCATAATTTACATGTGAAATTACACTGACAAATATATTGCAGTTTACATTACTATTAATTTATATTCAGAAATGCATTTTCACATATATTTGTAAATGATTCAGTGATCCAATCTACATACATTCTTAAATGCAGCACAAAATACATTTTATAATGCTTTCGTAAATGTATATCCCTTTAATGCTTCTAACAACACGTTCGTAATTGTCATAAGTAGGCCTACATTTGAAAATGCATTTTGAAACACTTTCTAACTTACAGTAGCTTAGGCCTACCCAAAAAATGCATTGGAATATATATTCCAAAATATACATTATATGCATTTGCAAATGGATTATAATGCATTTTGCAATATACATTATACAAATTATATTTACAAATGTATTCTATTTACATGAAAAGTACATTTACAAAATGCATTTCCACAAACATTTTTAAATGATTATGTGGCATTCTCAAAAATGCATTTTTAAATACATTACCCACTACATTGAAAATTACATTTGCAAATGCATTACAATTTACACTAAAAGTTACATTTACAAATGTATTCATATTAAAACTACATTTAGAAACGCTCTTTGACTTACATTTTTTTAATGATTCTGTAGCTAAAAATGCATTTTAAAATACATTGCAAATTTCATTTACAAATGTTTTACTTTTGCAATTATTTTGAAATGATTCTTTGCCATTCTCAAATATGCCTTTTTGAATACATTACAAATTACACTGGAATTACACTAACTGCATTCTCATAAATGCAGTTTTTGACTGCATTGGAAAATACATTTACAAATGCATTTTAATTTTTACAACAAAAAACTACATTTATAACATTGCTCTGTAGCATGTATGGTTTCGGTTTTTGAGACTCAAATCTACACGCATTTTAAAATGCATTTCTGAATGGATTTAAAAATGCCTTTGTGAATGCATTTAAATATACATTTCCTGATGTAACAAACATTAATTCACTCCAAATGAATCTGGATGGCTGCCAACTGTTTCCACTAATGCTTTCAACCATTGTCTTAAGTGCTTCCAATAGATATGCAAATCCTTTTCCAATACCTTTGGTGAATCAGGAATTTACTACACTTAAGAAGTTGGGTTTTAATTAATGAATTGAATGATTTACGTCTAATTAAATCATCGAAGAGTTAATTAAAATAAACAAGTCCTTTTTGCGAGTCAGTATAGCTGCATATACAAAGTCTTAAATCTTAGGATATATACAGATAGTAAGACAATTTTATTAACTGCTATAATTTAATGAAAAATAAGCTATTTTGAATAAAATAAAAAACTAGTACATTTGCGTTAATTAACCCCCTGCAGTTTTATAAGGTGTTTTTCAGCAAAAACTAATTGTAATTCATCAACATTAATCTTGTCATTCCTCCAACACAAACTATAACAAAATCCAAATGTTAACAATCACGTGATAGTAACTACAGTGACGTCATTGTAATCAATTTAATTTTTTTTTCGTACTCGTTTCATCACTGGAGAAATACGTAATTTATATTTTTTAAAAAATAGTTAAAATACATTCTCTAAAATGCTGGCTATATTCTGTAATATATTTTGAAATACATTCGAAATATTGTTTAAATCTTTCTGAAAATAAATTTCATAATATTTTACATACATTTTTAAAAACTTATTTTCAACATCTCCCGAGGTCCCAATATATAATTATAACCAAAAACCTCACTACACTATACATTACACATTACACTACACTACACTAAAAAAATCTCAAAATGTCCAGCATACTACAATATTAAAAATAGCTTCGTAAAATTTGAATTTTGTTGAGAAATATTTTTTTTTTTTCAAAAAATTCATAAAATATAATCATTTTTTTCTCATGAAGTATGAATTGAAAGAAAGTGAAGCCAAATTTGAACGCTTCTAATGGTGAACCTTTCTCCAATTACTGACAGATGGCGCTAAAAATTCTGAGATTTTAAGACTCCAGTATTCCTAAGAGCGGGCAATATGGCGCCGCCCATATTTTACATAAAAATTGTGATTTTCCATAAAATGGTAAGTACCTGGTAGTTAATTCCAATATATAATTAAAGGGACAGTCCCACTTCGCGACAAATGAATCTTAAAAATAAGAATATTAATAAAATAATACATAAAAAGGCATGCTATACTGCAATTCAGAAATCACCATGTTTCCAAAAAACGATGATAAACGCCATTTTTATAATAAGTCCCCCACCCAGGCAGAATGGCGCTGCTTGCAAAGGAGTTTCAAATTGGCTTCACTTTATCCCTATGGAATAGTTTACGCAGAAACTTGTACACATATCAAGTTTATTACTAGAGGGATTGACAAAATGACTTCCAACATGGCTACTATCAGCCAATCATCGAGATTTTTGTCCACATTGGCATGTTTCAATAATTCAATTCAATTCAACTCAGTACCGTATACAGTCAGCAAATGAATGCCATATATGGTAGGCGGGTGATCCCACTATCATTAATAATAACTATCGAATGGTATAATTAATTATAAATTAAATTTCAATTTCTACGCTCTTCCTGTTCCAACTCCCCCTCTTTCTTACAAAAAAATGCTCGAGGTAAGATGGGACTGTCCCTTTACTAAAGCCAAAAAATAAATGCATTTGGATTAAAATTAATGCTTACATTCCCTTTAAACATATTTAAATAATAAATAATACTAATTCTGTTGGCAACATATTGTCCATTCACTTTAAAAACATTCAGTTTAGATATATACCAAAATAGAGAGAAGCGCCGTAACAACTATAGTATAGTCCTAATGCCCACAAAAAAGAAAAGCAAGGTTTAAATCAATAGGACCTTGATATCGATCTGGGCATGCGCCCTGCACAAAATGACAAATGCACAAAGATAACAAGAGAGAAGGTGAATAACGTATAAAATATACAATGCAACTGTGTATACTTTGAAAACATTAATTCACGGCTCTTATTTCAGAAAAAAAAAATACAAAACGAAATAATATACAACCAGGAGCAATTTACTTTCAAATTCTTGAATTATTAATCCTGAATATTGACAGTATATTCTTAAACGGAAAAAAAATCAATATTAATATTTGATTTTCAAAGCGAAAATCAACGAAATTTTAGAAATTGCAGTACGAATCTTGAAAAATCAACGAAATTTTAGAAATTGCAGTACAAATCTTGAAAAAAAAAGTGAATTTCTATCAATTCCAAGCAATTCTTTAAAACCAAATGAATCCTGGGATAGATTCCAAGTTAGTTTTATTTCATTTAGGGCCAATTGTACCAACCACAGTTAAGTCTTAACCCTGGGTTATTTTGATCATGTGACCGGTTTGGGCCAATGAAAATTCAGGAAAGTAGAGAAAACCTAAGTTTAACAGTGGGTTAAAGTTAACCCTTGCTGGTACAATTGGCCCTTACTTATTTAAATTACTAAGGATTTGACAAACTATTCTTCACAATTATGTTTAATTAGATAAACTATCACAACCAAAAAAATAACCAGTTATTATATTTTAAAGGGAAAGTCCCACTTTGAAAGAAGTGGGTTGTAGGAAAAAGAGCATTAAAAATTAGGAAATTCATGGAAATTGCAATTTGATTTGAGCCCACCAATCAATGAATAAAATGTCCTGAATACGTGGATTTGGTTAAAAATGCAAGGCCCAAATAGGCGCCATTTTACTGACAGAATGTAGCGCCCTCTACTGGATAAAAGTCATCAGTTCTCATGGAACACGTAGACACGCGAGTCCTAGAGGGCGCCACCAGCTTTCAGTGTCTTTTGAAATCTATGGTAAAATGGCGTAAGTGTTTCCAATTTAAATATCACTTGTTTCAAAGTGGGACTTTCCCCTTAACAAAACTATTCAAATTTTAAGTTAAAATTTCAATATATTAACTGAAACTAAAATTAACTACATGTCAGAGGTAAAATTTAAAGTTTCAATTAGCTGTTTGTTAACAAAATTTCGTACAAAATAATAAAATGCTTAAATGTTATATTTTCACGGTGGCTCATGTAGACAGTTCATAATTATATTTATAAAACTACGGAAAGTTTTAAAAAAAATCAATGAATAATTAACCTATTTAGATTTAGGCATAATTTTAATTGTCCTGATGGAGGGGGGGGGAGTCCCTACAATGTGTATCACAAGTACTCCCCCCTTAAAAATTTTCTGATATGACGTCACTGCCATGTATCAATCTACACAGAATACAGAAACAAACAAATGTAGAATTTTTTTCATAGAAACTAACATGGACACGATGGGGGACCCCCTACTAAAAAGGGGTCATAACCTTCCTCTCCCTATTATTCTGTAACGTGATGACCAATGGGGAATATCCCATTTCTAAAGTGCTTAATTCCTCTTTACGTTATTATTATTTCTTGGGCTATTTTCTTCATGATTTCTGTTATAATATATATTTACTTTTAATTGTTTGCTTAAGGGGCCTTTTACTTAGAAAAGCAAGTAAAAAGCGATTAATGGATAAACACACACGACAAAAATTGATTATTTTTTTCTATCCTCTTCATATTATTTTACCACAATGACTCACTTGAATTAAGTGAAAAAAAAAGCTTTATAAGAAAAAAAATTGAGGGCTAGAGAAATGTATTTTTGACCTTTGGCATTTTGGCCCACTTGGGCCTAGATTCAGCAAGGATTAAAAAAGATTCATCGAAAAAGCATCGAATGGGATTCAGATTTAGTGAGGTCCTTAATTCCCCAGAACACGGCTACAGCGCTTAAGCCATCGTAGCTCACGTTTCACTTAGATCACCCTTCGTAGTTCACGCCTCACATAATTCACAGTTAACCCTTGAAAGTTCACGTAGTTTTCACTTCCTAGATCACGCTTCATAACTCACACTTAAATCTTAAGACGTTGAAGCTCCCACTTCGTAGTTCACGCCAGTCACAGTTCATAATTCATTGCCACATCTATAGTTCACGCCATTTGCCATTCACAATTCACACTTCACAGCTCCCATTTTAATCGAAACACATCGAAACACACACTTCGTAGTTCACGACTCAGTGACTCACAATTCATATGTCAAACTTTAAACGTCACAATGCGTAGTTCACGCTTCCCCTTTTACTTTTGAACTCATTCAACCCATTGTAGCACACCTCAAATCAACATTTCATGGGTTGAACTCACAACTTGTAGTTCATACTTCATAGCCCACTCATCCAGGTTCACACTTCATAGTTCATAGTTCACGAATTAGTGCGAGACTTTATTTTGAAATTTTCCTCCCCGGTCTCACAATTAGACACAAATGATTCACACGTCATTCACACTTCGCATTTTATAGTTCCCACTTCCCACTCACAATTCACAATTCAGTTCACGCTTCGCCCTTCACCATACACTCAGCGTGAGCTAATAAGAGTGAACCGTGAACTATGAAGTCTATGACGAGTGAAATGACAAGCGTGAATTAAGACCATTGGGTTTCAGTCAAAGGAATAGCAATATTTTTTCAGTGAAAATCAATTAATGGGAAAGTCCCATTGGAACAAATGACTTTTTAAATTAATTAAAAACAATAACTGACTCGAATGAAATCATGACTTCTCCAAACAACAGGACGGCGCCATATTACCATGTTATGTGGATATGACTGGCGCCATCTAGTAGCCACATCTGCGAAACTGACTACTTCTTAAAAAACCCATTTTTCCTCAAAATCAAGCTCTCTCCGATTAAATATTTACTGATTGGTAAGTTCAATTAACATTCTAGTAACAAGAAGTTAGACTTTCTTTTTAGGTTCGCTACGGTGGCTCATGTAGCTCAGCTCATAAACTTGCGATCCTCCCAGTACAAAAAGCAAAGAAAATCAGTTAAACTTGTCAAAATTAGGGTTAATCTAATAACCAAAAGCCAAAAATCTCATAGCTCTGAAATTCGCAAGAGACAAATTCGTAGCAAAATATCTAAAAGACTTTTTTTTGACTATAAAAAAAATATTGGGCAAACCCATTTAGTGTTGCAATTTTAAGGTTTATCCTTATTAAAAAAAAATCCGCACTAAAGGTATTTTTTTTTTATCAATTTTTAAATGAAAATACACTCGAGTGACGAAGAACAAGGAGAGAGAAAAAAAACCCACAATCGTTAATCAAAGTTGCAAATTTCAAACTTGAAAAGGCTCCAACATTTTAATATTAAATCAATTTGGAAAACTAATGCAAAATTTATAAGTTGGTTCAATGGAGCACGTCTAATTGCACCCTCATGAAATAAAAGTGTGGTTAAAAGCATAAAAAAGCAGGTATAAAACATGCAAAAAATAAGCACAATATAAAAAGGGTTAAATTTAGGAAGCCATTTTGTTTTTTATTTATGATTTTAAAATCTAAATCAATTTGAGCAGTTGATCTTAAAACCAGAGTACCACAAGTTAGAAAGTAATTAAACGATTAATCTTCATAGGTTATAGTATATTTAAACTTAATAAAAATGCATTGAATAACATAAGTTATATCCAACACTAATGTTATCAATGCATTTTTATTAAGTTGACTTAAATTATGGCATTTAAACGGCTTGGCAAATTTTGATCAAACTTTCTGGGGTGCACTAGATTTATTTCGAGAATTGAATAAAAATTTACCAAAGAGCTGTTAGTGAAGTTTTCTTTTAAAATAAGATGTTTCGGTTTAAGAGTGTAACAGGGTGTCTGGCCAAATCCAGTAACAAATTTCCATGACAATTCCAGGTTTTCCAGACATTTTTCACAAATTTCCAGACCAAACAAATGAAAGTGATTTTTAACTCATTTTTTACTGACATATATGCAATTAAAACTGCAATATTTGGCAACTACCCTGGGTCGCACCCAAAAATTCAATAAAATCGGAAGGCCTTTGTACATTACTGCAAAAAATGACAGAAAATGGCTACACAGGCGACCTTTATACCTCAAAAACACTCAAAAATGGGCTAAAAACCACCAATAGTGCCTAATTCTCCATTTTATTTAGATTTTATTTGGATTTTCCAGACACAGATTAAATTTTCATGACATTTCCCTGACATTTCCAGGTTTTCCAGACGGCCAGACACCCTGGTGTAAGCTTAATCGGGAGAAAGCATGGAGGTTTACGTCACAATGACGTGATGCAGTCATCATCATGTGACGTCATACTAACATAACGAGCAAGTTCGTTATAAAACTGAACATTTCTAGTTAAATGATCGTTAACTATTTCGGGTCAGTTCCTCTCCCATTCCAAAGCAGTTAGGAAGACATTGGCCTGAGTGACGTAATGCAGTCATGTGACGTCATACTAACCTAACAAGCTAGTTCGTTATAAACTAAACAAAACTAGTTAAATGATTATTAACTATTTTAGGTCAGTTCGGACTTCCTCTCCCATTGCAAAGCAGTTAGGAAAACATTGGCCTGAGTGACGTAATGCAGTCATGTGACGTCATACTAGTATAACAAGCAAGCAGGTCTCGTTTCTAGTTCAGTGATCTCTCTCCCATTGCTAAGCAGACATAAGAACTTGTGCCTGAATGACGTAATCAGGGTGTCTGGCCAAAAACCAGTAACGAATTTCCATGACATTTCCAGGCTTTCGAGACAAATTTTCACAAATTTCCAGACCAAACGAAAGTGATTTTTAACTCATTTTTACTGACATATATGCAATTAAAA
>JAQIXP010005370.1:0-10506 GCA_034700285.1 Proteroiulus fuscus | reverse complement strand
TTATTTTACTCATATGCAATTCTCTTTCACTTTTCGTTATAATTTTTCATGCCCTTCTTCATAAAACCAACATCATTCAAGGTGATAGTTTCCCTTTAAATACCTCACCTTTATTTTTGTATTTCTTGAAAATCTCTCGCTCATTTCCTCTCGCCCTCACAATGTCCTTACGTTTTTCGAGCCGATCGTACTTGTCGAAATGTGCCGTAACTTTTATCTCTCTCTTCCTACACCTCTCCTCACCCTGTCCCTCTGTCTTTCCAAACCAGTTACCATCACGCCGTCCTTCCCGGTCCCGACCATTCCTCCTCCGGAATGTATCGCGGACTCCGACTGCAGCGAGGACAAAGTGTGCCGAGCACAAAAGTGCAAGAGTCCGTGCGATCAATGCGGGGTCAACGCGGATTGTCGCGTGATGGCCCACCGGCTAATCTGCTCGTGCCCCAGAGGTTACGAGGGAAACCCCACGGTTCAGTGTGTCATGGGTAAGACACGGGAAAACACACACACACACACACATTACAAAATGCACAAATCTCTTTTGCCTCTCACACACCCTTTCCTTTAACAGTCACCAAAACGTCCACGAGGGCACCTCCGACCATCCGGACGCAACGTCCGGAGTGCGTCTCCGATTCGGAGTGCCGGCTGGACCAAATCTGTCGCGGCAATAGGTGCCAGAATCCCTGCGATGAATGCGGCGTAAATGCCGAGTGCAAAGTTGTATTCCACAGGGCAGTTTGCACTTGTCTGATCGGATATCAAGGAAATCCGAGAGTTCAGTGCATTAGGGGTAAGATAAGAGAAATAAGTATGGGAGAATGTCATGCACGAACAACGGGCAGGACATTTCTTGTTACAAATTTACGCTGGAACACACGAGCTAGTTTACAAAAATCCCATCCGCAGTACAAAGTTGAGTCCATCACTGATATTTTTACCCTTAAAATAACAAACAGAATGCTCTTCCTCATACAACCCACTTCTTTCAAAGTGGGACTTTTCCTTTAAAACTAAAATTATTTGGGCATCGAGCTACAATTACATTAATTTGTGACAAAGTAGACACCACAGTCCAATGCAGTACATGTATTGTAACAAGAAGTGCTTTGCCCACTGGGTGTTATGACCTAAGTCCCCTTACCGGGCTACGAGTCCATTTTCAAGGGGCTATTCAAGCCCTTCATAGCGTCACAACCAGAAACCCCCATTTCCCCACAAATCCCGGCTTAAAAAATTGTCCGTTCGATGTTTAATAGTTCCACCGACCCCAACCTACCCACCAACAACGCCTCCCGAGTGCCTTCAGGACAACGACTGTCCTGACAGCGAGGCCTGTTTCGATCACAAGTGCCAGAATCCCTGCGTCGTACGGCAGCCTTGCGGCATCAACGCCGACTGCGACGCCAGGAATCACATCCCCATTTGCATATGTCTGCCGGGTTACGAAGGAAACCCTCTCCTCCACTGCCTCAAAAGTAATTTACTCCTCATCCAAAATAGCCATAATTCAAACACGACCAAATATTTTCGCAATTTCACTCCATGTCAATTTCTCTCGAACAACGTTAATCAGGAATACCTCCGATGACCTCTCCGACAGAAAAACCGACTCCGCCGCCCGAGTGCCTGGCGGACCACGACTGCCCGAGCGAGAAGGCTTGCTTCGACAGAAAATGTCAGAATCCGTGCAAGCTGAGGCAGCCTTGCGGGGTGAATGCCGACTGTCGAGCCATCGACCACAGCCACTCTTGCTCTTGTATTCCAGGATACGACGGGAACCCCTGGGTTCAATGCGTTAAAAGTAGGTCTAATCCCTCCTCGGCGTAGGTTTTCTCACACGATCCCCCAAATTATTGAAAGCCGACGTCTTAACCGTTCCAGTCCCGCCTCCGACGCCCCCGGTGGCAACGACGCCGCGACCCGAGTGCCGCAAAGACGGCGATTGTGCCGATCACCTGGCATGTTTCGACCTCAGGTGCCAAAACCCGTGCACCCTTCGGCAGCCCTGCGGCATAAACACCGACTGCAAGACGGTAGATCACGTTCCCGTTTGCTCCTGCATGAAGGGCTACCGAGGAAACCCGCTGGTGCAATGCATCAGAAGTAAGCACCCAACAACAACAAAAATCAATTCCGACTCCCGCTTGTCCAAAAAAAATGAGCTAACGGCTTGAATTTGTGTCCGATCGCTAGTACCCCCTCCGACGTCCGAACCCGCACGGCCTCCCACTCCTCGACCGGAATGCCTTAGGGACGACGAGTGTCCGTACGACAAGGCCTGTTTCGATCACAGGTGCCAAAACCCGTGCAACGTCAGGCAGCCGTGCGGCGTAAATGCCGACTGCAAGGTGCTCGACCACAGTCCATTCTGCTCTTGCATCAACGGGTACATAGGGAACCCTTGGGTCCAATGCGTCAAAGGTACGTGAGATTCGAGGAATCCACCCTAGGTCCCAATTTTCTCTACAACCGGAGCGCTGATTCCTATTTCACGCCCCCAATTTCAGTGCCCCCACCTACGCCACCTCCGGCTCCTTCCACGCCCCGGCCAGAATGCCGAAGGGACGACGACTGTCCCGGCGACAAGGCGTGCTTCGACAACAGGTGTCAGAACCCGTGCGTCGTCCGGCAGCCGTGCGGCATCAATGCCGAGTGCGAAGTCGACGACCACGTCCCCGTCTGCTCCTGTCTACCCGGATATCGGGGAAATCCTCTGCTCCAGTGCACTAAAGGTATATACGAGTACCGGCGGTGCAACATTTCCATTTACGCAATCGGTCCAGGGTCGGACAGGACTCCTCGAAGCAAGGGTCAGCGTGTCACCCTGTGAGAGCGGGCAAAGCCTCAAAACTTGATGTAAAATACATTTTAAAATTAGAAAATTAGTTCAAATTTAGCAAATTTTCTGCAGTGTTGAATTACACTTCCATTAAGAGTCCCGAGCAGAAAAGCTCTTGTCCAAAAGGCAGTTTGGAAAATGTGCCTAAAGATTAAATTCTGCCAGACTACGTCCTTCCAAGTAGGAGGATCTATGTTAAAATCCCAACTTTTTGCCTTTTTCTTCTTTTACTGTTTCCCTTTTTGGCTGTGCATCCGAATTCTTCTCTCACAGATTATCTCAATGATCCTTGACACCAGTCCGACCCTAGTTTGGACTCATTTTCTTATCTAACTTCCGTATATAATCCTTGATTCTTCCTTCCTTCCTTCCTTCCTTCCTTCTTCAGTTCCTCCAACTAGTCAGCCAACAACGCCTAGTCCCACACCACGACCCGAGTGTCTGCGTGACGACGACTGCCCCGATGACAAGGCCTGCTACGACAAGCGGTGTCAGAACCCTTGTCAGCTCCGGCAGCCTTGCGGTGTGAATGCCGAATGTCGAGCCGTCGACCACGGCCACACGTGCCACTGTCATGCCGGCTATTACGGGAACCCCTGGGTCCAGTGCACCAAAGGTACAAAATTTAAAAAAAAAATCCTCTAGATTTCCTAGCATTCGAAGCAATTTCACAATTAAGATGCCGATTCTTTGCCCCTCTCCGTAGTCCCCCCGCCAACGGCTGCTCCGGCCCCGACAACTCCCCGCCCGGAGTGTCGCAAGGACGGCGAGTGCCCCGACCACCTGGCCTGTTTTGACCTTAGGTGTCAGGACCCCTGTTTGATACGGCAGCCGTGTGGGGTCAACACGGAGTGCAAGACCAGCGGGCACATTCCCATCTGCTCGTGCCTGCCAGGATACAATGGCAATCCTCTAGTCCAATGCGTCAAAAGTACGATAGTTAGCCCGTCCTAATTTTTTTTGGTCTAAAAAAGTAAACGATTGTCCTTTCCTAATAATTTGGCCCATTCCATCCATCAGTACCAGCCTCTACGCCGAAGCCGTCGCTTCCGTCCACGCCTCGTCCCGAGTGCATGAAGGACGACGACTGTCCCGGCGACAAGGCCTGCTTCGATCGCAAGTGCCAAAACCCGTGCCAAGTCCGACAGTCGTGCGGCGTCAATGCCGAGTGCAGGCCGGTCGACCACAGTCCGTACTGCGCCTGCTTGGCAGGGTACCAGGGAAATCCCTGGGTCCAATGTACCAAAGGTGAAATCCCCCGACCCTTCAACCATATCTCATGAATTTCCAGAGTTTAGCAAAATCCTCATCGAAATTTCGCATTGCAGTACCACCGCCGACCCCTCCGCCGCCGCCGCCCACCCCCCGTCCAGAATGCCGAAAGGACGACGACTGTCCGAGCGACAAGGCCTGTTTTGACTACACTTGTCAGAATCCTTGCATCGTCCGGCAGCCCTGCGGCATCAATGCCGAATGCCGAGCAAAGGACCACGTGCCCGTTTGCACCTGCATCCGAGGCTACGAGGGGAATCCTCTGCTACAATGTTTCAAAGGTTCCTGCCCACACTTGACCATTATTACTCCAAAGTTTCCTTACATAGCAAAGTTTGTACAACGTGGTATATTTTTTTTTACAAAAAATTAAAAATCGAAACAGTTCCCCCACCGACCACGTCGCCCACCACGATTCCGACGCCTCGACCCGAGTGTCTGCGGGACGACGACTGTCCTGACGACCGGGCCTGCTTCGACAGGAAATGTCAGAATCCTTGCACGCTGCGGCAGCCGTGCGGCATCAATGCCGACTGCAAGGCCACAGACCACAGCCACGTGTGCAGCTGCCTCCCGGGGTACATCGGCAATCCGTGGGTACAGTGCAACAGAGGTACATCCATCGAGAATCGAGTCCCCTCCCCCGAGTAGCGCTAGAAAAGTTAAAATTAAACCATCCCGACCATTCAATTGCAGTCCCGCCACCCACACCTCCTCCTGCGCCTTCGACGCCTCGTCCCGAGTGTCGCAAGGACGGCGAATGTCCGAGCGACGAGGCCTGCTTCGACATGGAGTGCAAGGACCCTTGCGCCATCCGTCAGCCGTGTGGCATCAACACCGAATGCGAGACCAAGGACCACATTCCCATCTGCACTTGCATTAGTGGTTATGTGGGAAATCCCCTGGTGCAATGCACCAAAAGTAGGTTCCACCAACTCCACCCTCACCTACGAATCCCTCCGCTCGTGTCTTTAACTTACTTTAATTTCTCTTAAAAAACCCTCACCAGTTCAACCTCCTTCGACCGAACCTTCTCGTCCTACTATCCCGAAGCCCGAGTGTCGCAGGGACGACGAGTGCCCAGGCGACAAGGCCTGCTTTAATCACAAGTGCGAAAATCCGTGCAGGGTGCGGCAGCCGTGCGGCGTCAACGCCGATTGCAGAACCCTGGACCACAGTCCGGGTTGCACTTGTCTACCGGGTTACGCGGGCAATCCTTGGGTCCAATGCAGCAAAGGTAACAGAAAAAGCCGGTCGAGATCCCCGAGCAATACCCCCCTTAGACAAGCCGCAATGCACAACGTGTCTTTTTTTCCACTTATCGCTACAGTTCCTCCACCGACTCCTCCAACTCCGACTACGCCGAAACCAGAATGCCGGCAGGACAGTGACTGCCACGACACCAGGGCTTGTTTCGATCACACCTGCCAGGATCCGTGCATTGTTCGCCAACCTTGTGGCATCAATGCAGAGTGCAAACCCTCGGATCATGTGCCCATCTGTTCTTGTCTCCCAGGATTTCGAGGGAATCCCTTGCTTCAGTGTGACAGAGGTACCGTAACCAAAAAAATATCAACACGGCACCTGGTGTCCACCAATGAACTGCCCAAAAAATGCACATTTCACGGAATTGTTAGGGATGCCCATGACCAAGGCAATTACATTAAACAAACTGAATCTACAGAGCCCTATTCTTCATGCTTATTTCACGTTTCTATTAAGTATTCTCAAGTGACAATTAGTCATATATCCCAATTTTTACCACGAATTATTTCAAATTCTCCAAAATATAGGGTTGAACTGTCGAATATTCGCACCAACCTTAGTACCAATTCTAAAAAAAACAAACCTAGAATCTTTTCTGAATCCTTTCTGGTCACATTCCTCGGTGGACACCTTTGGTCACTTTTCTCGCCTTACTCAGACCCTACATTTCTCACAAATCTCATTTCATTTCTACATTTTATCTCCTTTTCCTTCTTCTACTCACTTAATAAAAAAAAAACAGTTCCTCCGCCAACTCCGAGCAGCACCGTATCTCCTACGCCTCGGCCCGAATGTCTTATGGACGATGAGTGTCCTTACGACAAGGCCTGCTACGGCAAGAGATGCCAAAATCCTTGCCTCCTGCGCCAGCCGTGCGGAGTGAATGCCCAATGTCACGTCACTGACCACACTCATTCTTGCACTTGTCTTTCCGGCTACTCTGGTAATCCTTGGGTTCAATGCATCAAAGGTAGGACACTTTACTCTCACTCTTACAAACTCAACTCTTACGTGTTTTTTTTTTTACCTCAATCTCATTTATTTTTACAATTCACTCGTGTCTCATCTTTTTCTCATGTTCCCCCATCTCATCTCATGTGTATAATCTCATATTTTTGCATTTGCTTAAACTGCATTCTCCTACACGAAATTTTCGTTCCAAAATGGAATGAATGCACGCGCCAGTCACATTCGATTTGCTGGGATATGCACGTGCACTAACCCTATTTGGAACTTTAAAGTTTCTGTGAGGAGATTTTGCACATTTTAATTGCTCGACAATACCCTTGCAAACATAGTTTAACAGAATTCTGCAAGAAAAGTTTCTCAAGAATTAAGGTGACGTTTTTCTGCAGAAAAATTTCTACATAAAATAGTTTTAAAATCGATCATTTATGTAGCTGAATTTCGACATTATCGGTTCTACATAGATAGGCTATTTGTGAAATCGATAGTTTACGCTTACGTAGAACGATTCTGCAGAAAAATTGGCAGAAAAATTGTTCTGCGGAAAGCTAAGCTTAAACACGATTTCTACAAACTTATTTCTGCAGAACATAAAACTCCATTTTTCTGCTGAAATAGCTAGTTATATTTTATTTTGTCAACCCAATCTAGTTAACTTATTTCAATCTTTCTCAATTTTCCACGCTCTTAAGCATTTATCTAAAACTTCAAAATTTCCACTTTAACATTTCATCAAACTTTTCAGCTACAATTAGATCTATCAAATATCCTATAAATCTATCAGTTCAAAGCTTTCGATTCTACAAACATTTCCAAACTTCCAATTGAAATTTCTCTCTTATAAAATATATATCCTTCAACCCCAAAGAATTCTCTGAAATTTCCTAAGTCACATAAAACTGTAAATATTTTCCAAACTCAAAAACTCGAAAGTCTCCTTAAAATCTTTCTTAAAATCCTTAAATTCTCGTCGCAAGAATTCCTCTGACTTTCCAAAAGATTGCCCTCCCATTGTCCGATGACCCCTCGAAGCCCAAAACCAACCGGAAACCTGACCAGTCCGATGCCTTACTATTTCAAAAAGTTCAACCCCCAACTACGGCCCCGATCATCTCGACTCCCCGGCCCGAGTGTCGAAAGGACAGCGAGTGCCCGGACGACCGGGCCTGTTTCGACCTCAGGTGCCAAGACCCTTGCATCGTCCGACAACCGTGCGGCATCAACGCAGATTGCGAGGCCGAGGGTCACGTGCCGGTGTGCACTTGTATCGCCGGGTACGAAGGGAACCCATTGTTACAATGCACGAAAGGTAGCTACCCCCTAAATCCGAATTAGCGGATCCCCCGACCCCCTTCCGCATGACAGTAGCCTGATTTTCCCTTGCTCGACACTAGTTACTCCTCCTCTGTCGCCGTCGACCGAGCCGACCACGAGACGTCCAGAATGTCTTCGAGACGACGAGTGTCCGGACGACAAATCCTGCTTCAACAGGAAATGCCAGAACCCCTGCCTCCTCAGGCAGCCCTGCGGCGTGAATGCCGAGTGCACGGCTCGGGAACACACCCACTCGTGCGCCTGCATTCCCGGCTACAGCGGCAACCCCTGGGTCCAATGCATCAAAGGTGCGAATCCATCCAAATCCCTAAATCTAACAAATCAGGGCAACAGGAGTTATTCTTAGCAATCCTTCAATATTAATCAAAATCCTCCCAAAATTTGTAGTTCCCCCTCAGACCCCGCCGCCGTACACTTCCTCGACTCCCAGGCCGGAGTGTCGCAGCGACGGCGAATGTCCAGACGACAAGGCGTGCTTTGACATGGCTTGCAAGGACCCTTGCGTCATCCGCCAGTCCTGCGGGGTCAATGCGGAATGTCGGACGAGTGACCACGCGCCAGTTTGCACCTGCCTAACCGGCTACGTGGGCAACCCGCTTGTCCAGTGCACCAAAAGTAGGTTTGGTCCCCGTTCCCGAATCCGAGTCCCTATTATTTCCTCATCTCGATTTCTTTTCCTTCCTCGGATCAGTCCAACCTCCTACCACCGAACCTTCCAAGCCGTCCACCCCGAGACCCGAGTGTCTCGGCGACAGGGAGTGCCCGAGCCACGCCGCTTGCTTCGACAAGCGGTGCCAAGACCCGTGCCACGTCCGCCAATCGTGCGGCGTCAACAGCGTGTGCGAAACCCTTGACCACAGTCCATCCTGCACGTGCCTCAAGGGCTACGTAGGAAATCCGTTGGTGCAGTGCACCAGAGGTAATAAACTCGTCGGCACGTCCGCTACCATTTCCCCCGTCCTCGCAAAATCCATCTTCAACGACCTTTCCGATTATTTCTCAGAATTACCGCCACCGACTGCGTCGCCCACTCCTTCGACCCCGCAACCGGAGTGTCGCAAAGATTCCGAATGCCCCGACGACAAGGCGTGCTTCGATCACCGGTGCCAAAATCCTTGCGCGGTCAGGCAGCCGTGCGGCATCAATGCCATTTGCGCGGCCACCAAACACTATCCCATCTGCACTTGCCTGCCGGGGTACGAGGGAAATCCTCTGCTACAGTGTGACAGAGGTAAAGACCTTAATTCCTGACCCCGGTGTAAATTCCAGCATTGTTGACATGTTGATAATATGCCATACTTGCTGACCAGTGCTAAATTTTCGTGCTTTCTAAATAATGACCCTCACACCACCAACAAGACCAGAACCAACATCAGAAACCTATCATGTTGGATTTTACACCGGGGAATTGCTCATCAGCTGCCTTTATAATTCTTACACTTTACTTAGACTTCTTGAGTATGTTTCCTCCTATTAATCCTTTTCTATCCTCTACGACAAAGTTCCTCCTCCAACTATTCCAACCACTTCCTCTCCGACACCACGGCCCGAGTGCCTAAGAGACGACGACTGCTCCGGTGTCCATGCCTGCTACGACAGGAAGTGCCAGAACCCTTGCCTCCTCCGTCAGCCGTGCGGCGTTAATGCCGAGTGCACGCCGGTGGATCACAGCCACCATTGCACTTGCCTTCCTTCGTACGTCGGAAATCCATGGGTTCAGTGCACCAGAGGTACGACCATTTCTTATTTAAAATCTAATTTCTTGAAACCCTTTTCTATCTCTCTCTCTCTCTCTCTCTCCAAACTACTCGTACTTTGTTCACACGTGAATGTCCGTTACTTGTCTCTTAAACTTTACAAACTACCTTTCTTACATCCTATTTCCTTCAAACAAGTTCTTCCTCCAAAACCTCAAATAACCCATCCGCCGACACCAAGACCCGAGTGTCGAACGGACGACGAGTGCCCGGACCACGGGGCCTGCTTTGACCACAGGTGTCAAGACCCGTGCCAGGTTAGAAGTCCTTGTGGCGTGAATACGGAGTGCCGTACGCAGAACCACGTCCCATTCTGCGCATGTATTAGAGGATATTTAGGAAACCCCTTAGTCCAATGTATCAAGCGTATGTCATTTCCATATTTGTGTTATTGTTTTTTTCTTAAATCTGTTCATTGAATCTCACCTTTTCAACTCACTTTTACTACCTTCATCATTTTCCTCTTCAGTTCCTCCGCCTACATCCCGTCCTTCCGAACCTTCCACGCCTCGCCCCGAGTGCTTGCGCGATGATGAATGTCCCTACGACAAGGCTTGCTTCGACCGAAGATGTCAAAATCCGTGTTTGGTCAAGCAGTCTTGCGGGGTCAATGCCGATTGTAAGCCCGTAGACCACAGTCCAACCTGCACTTGCTTGGCCGGTTATGTCGGAAATCCATGGGTCCAATGCACAAGAGGTTACCATTTTCTCAAATGATTCTTATCTTCCTTCTTTACTAATAGAATTTCTTCTTTTCAATGTGCCATATCTTTCCTCTTCTTCTTCATCATTTCTTACTTTCTGTAGTTCCTCCTCCAACACTTCCTCCAACAACAACACCCAGACCCGAATGTCGTTTGGACGATGAGTGTCCAGACGACAGGGCCTGCTTTGACCACAAGTGTCGGGATCCCTGCGATGTCAGAAGTCCGTGCGGCGTAAACACCGAATGTCGTACGCAGAATCACGTACCGACATGCATTTGTCTAAATGGATACATCGGAAATCCGTTAGTCCAATGCATAAAGAGTAGGCCATTTTCCAATTCACAACACAAATTCCTGTTTT
>JAQIXP010005369.1:0-10508 GCA_034700285.1 Proteroiulus fuscus | reverse complement strand
AACATTCTGGTAAATTTTGGTCAAAATCCCTCGTGGTCAGGTGGGGACCATTGGACGTTTTGGCATGGAATGACCCATATATAGTCAAAATAACTAGTTACAAACCTATTATAACATGGAATGATTTAAATAAATCTGTAGCCAAATGAAAGAAACTGTCAAATTCCTGCTGACACAAAAAGAATTTCCCTGTCATTTCCAGATACATGTAATAGGCCTACTAATTTCCCTGAGATTTCCAGGTTTTCCAGAAATTTTCATATTTATGAACAAAATGTAAACCTGAATATAAGCAAATTTGCTATAACTATTCCAGGTGTTGTCTTATGTTGCGTTCAAATATTACATAATGCATTTTTTTGGTTTGGTTTGATCGAATTAAATAAAAATTAAAATGTCATCCTCTACTACAATCAATGTTTACCAAGCAGAGAATTAGATACTGTAATTTAGATATCAAAGATAAAATTCAGAAAATAGGTTAGGATGGTTAAGAAGATTGACAATTCAGTATTACTTTGATTTTTTTTGCAAATAACATTTAAGTTACATACGCCTATAGCACGGTTTTTTTTACAAGTGCCTACATGTACTTCAATGTTAAATGAATGAAAATACATTCAGTTCAGTCCATATTAATGAAATAAAATGATTATAAGCTATTTCAAACTTTTCATTTAAGGTTAATTTGCATATATTCAACATTTGTGAGCTGGCGATGCAAATTGCCGATGTACAAGAGCAGTGGCGTAACAAGGACAGCTTGGTCCCCCTGGTCCCCCATCCGGCCCTATCCCCTCTGATCACACTGTCCCCGAGTAAGGCACCATAAAGACATGCAAACTCCCCCAGCCAAAAAAACTGAGCAACGTAAGATTAGAACGCACCATAAGACAATAGTTCAAAAACACGTGTTCGCTACAACTGAGAAGGAAAGTTACACACTGCAGGAGTAAAAACTGATGAGCAAGGCTTGTACACAACAACATGCTTTGCTTTGCGATTATGTGATTGCGTTGAGATCAATTATTTAGACCTGTGAAAAACATGCGTTTACTACAAAAAGTACATCACAGGTGTAGGCTTTCACATAAAAAACCTTGCAAAGAGTCTTCAAAACAATGTGCCATAGATAGCCTATATGTCGTTTTTCACATTATCTTGTAACTTTTAAATCATCAGTATAGGCCTAGTTTCTTCCAAAATTTCTTCCATTATTTGAATGTCTTGGATATAAGTCTTCTCCCACGAACATTCTGTTTCAAAATATATCAGAACCTACCGTTTTCCAAAATCGCAATCAGTCGTAAACCCGCGTTGCGAAATGGATCAACGTACACGTACATTGCAACGCAAGGCCTATTTCGTGTATGGGGGGGGGAAGGCGGGCTAAGAATCACATATTTATGAACGAGAATTGTACGGCGAATAGTGGCTATACATATACACCCTGTTTACTGTTTACAAATATTCATAATCATACGGGGTAGTTTGTTGAATTGATTCCATGACATTTATTTACACTTGCAAACATATAGCCTATACCGCAGTCCGCAGGCTTGTAAATTCAAAAATTGTCACACGCTTCATCAATCAGATATTTATATGTAAACGTGTTTACGCTAAAAATGCGACAACATCGAAACGCAAAACAGAAATCGTGCCGTCCCAAAATGATATGTAGGCTCAATATTGATGCCAAACCCAACTTGCATTTCAGATATGGCAAAAGTTTTCCTAAAGAACTTCCCATGTGTCATTATCAGCATATTTTGTTATGTTATTATTTATCTAGGCGTGTTTGTAATCCTACATGTACTAGTAAGGAAGTTAACCAACATGAATGAAAATGCAACAACAAACTGCAGACTTACGCACATCAATTTCTTTTCCGCCATTTGGAATTTAAATAGTCGCTTTTTTTTTAAAAAAAAAACCCCTTCCTAACACTTTGCTAGAAAATTCGAGATAATCAGATGTTCAAAATGACAGAGTAGACAGGTTACTCATCCTGCCACTTCACATTCATGAAAAATTAAGATATTTCACAAAATTACACAGTTGTTTCGCTTTCAAAAGTGAGACTTGAGTAAATAAAAATGAAATGTTCTGATGCTGTCAGGCATGAGATAGCCAACCAAAGAGGACCTGTATAGCAAAGTGCCAACTCAAAAGAAATAATATCCCTAGATCAAGCCCAAAAAATCCCTAGCTATCCGTAGGCTTGTCAAAATCAACAAGTCACGATTTTTGCACACACAACTCCCGCATGTGCAAAATAATATTTCTATAATTTAAAAAAAAAAATTATTTCAAAAAACGTTGTTAATTTTTATTGCATTCTTGATAGCAATAGAAGACTATAATATTATAAGTTTTAAAAGTATGCCTAGGCCTAATTTAAAAGACTATTTTTAAATGAAAAAAATCATTCCACTTTATAAAAATGCATAAAATGTGTTATATGCTCATTGAAAGAATGACGACTCATCAACTTCCAATGCTAACAAATGCATTTTTATTAAGAAGAATTATTAGAATTATTTTTTAATTTAAAAATGGTTTCATGGATTACTTTGAAATTTTACATGGTTTTCCAATGCAATCAAGAACTTTTTCTCAATAAAAATATTTTGTTCGCATTTCCCAAAATTAAAAAGAGTAGGCCCTACTACTCTCTAGATTTCATAAAAAATCTTGTTATCTTTAAACATGTTGGAAAATCCCTAGATCTAGGCAGGGCCGTAGCTGCCGGGGGGGGGGGCAGGGGGGGGCGGCTGCCCTCCCAGACTCGATCAAAGGGGGCAGCAAAATGCCAGTCTCCCCTCCCCCCAAAAAAATTTTCGGACTCATACTTGGTAAAATGGCAAAATTTGTGATTATTTTAGCCCTTTTTGGAGTGTTTTGAACCGTTTTCTGAGTAAAAAAAGTCGCCTGCGGCGCCATTTAATGTTAATTTTTGCAGTTATGTAGAAAATTTCGCTTGTAGGCCAAATTTTGAAAAAAAAAGTTTTGGGTCGGCCCCTTCCCCCCAAAAAAATGGATTTCTGGGTACAGCCATGGCCCCCAGAGGGGCAGCAAAATACACCTTGCCCCCCCCCCCCCAGATTGCTCGACCTTGCTATGGCCCTGGATCTAGGGACAAACCCACAGATGGTAGGGCCAATAGTTTAACCAATTGATGCAAAAAGTCTCAATCTAGCTGTCAGGAGGGCAACTATAACCACCCAACAATAAAAACATCCTATCTGAAGACACTGTCTTCAGATATGCATTCAGATACTTATGGGGTGTTCACAGCTGCCCTTTTGACTGCTATATGGAACAATTTTGCCTTTGTTAAGGTTGGTTTGACTATAGTGCTATAAAACAAATAGGTGCGAAAAATTATTTTTTGACACTATGCGATTTTCTGGCACTATAAAGTATTTCTAACGAAAAAGATTTCCCAAACATTTTACCCTCGGGGCCAGCTCATTTTACAATATTCTGCCGTGGGCCAGTACCAAAAAAAAAGACAGGTAATTAGGCCTGCTATGCATAACCAGAATCTATAGCTAAGAGAAAGTTTTGGTGTCAAAATAACAATTAAATTTGAATTTGATTCAGTTTTCTTGCTATTGTTTTTTGTTTTTTATTATCCAAGAGAAAAACTAAGGATAAAAATGTCTATTTTCAAGATGTATAAAAATACATTTTGAGTGGTAAAAGTTTCTTACAATACCGATACCGTATGTTCTTAAATAAAAATAGGGTAAAGATACTGTAATATTCTTTAAATTTTAAATAAACGCCCAGCTAAATTCTTTGAAAGTTTAAAGAAACGTCCATCCTCAATTTATGGCAGTCTCCGAAGGCAAAGAAGAAAAGATCGCCCGGGTCATTTCTAGAAGATTTAGAGTATCACATTGTCTTTGCTTTCCTACATCTTGCATTTTCCTGTGTTATATTATAATCCGTTCCAATAAATTTTGGTCCTGAGCACGCCACCTAGCGTCAATTTTATTTTCATCGATTGCAGTTACATTCCATGGGATCTCCCATTAGTTCTCGGGCGCATATTGCAAATTGTAGGTTAGGATTCGTCTGCTCCCAAAATATAGGTAACTATATATAAATATAGTGAATAGATATAATTTTTGGCATTAGAGCCTAATGGGTGCAGCCATATTGCTTTCTCATGGGCCTGAAGCTCTAAGATGACTAGCAAATTAGAAAAACAGATTTCTTATTAGATTTCTCTAGTGCAGGACACCACCATCATATTAAGAAAGACGTCACACTGTAATGCCGAACGTTTTAACTTTTTAAGCAAGTCTCTTGTAAGATTTCTGTCATGCCAATTACGCCTTATAGTACTTGTAATGAAAGAGTGCTGATGTAGTTTGCAAAAAGTCTTTCGTAAATCGAGCATCAAAATCCCCATGAGTTTTCGTCACCAAAACTCCACTTCGCGAATTGAGTGCCAGAATACAAGTAACCATAACTCAGGTCGTATTACTCCTGGTGGCCAGAAAAGAAACAATGGACAGCCCTATATAGGAACCATAGACATATATACACACCTATGTCTATGATAGGAACACATTACCAACATGCTTTCAGCTTTCAATATCAGCTAGGCTGTTCATATTTAGCCTACAGTACTGACCCTAGTTTCTCTCCTGACCACCAGTCCTGGTAATTTGACCTTAGTTTTGATGATTCAGATTGTCTCTAATTTCTGCATTATTCAAATATTTATTAAATAAAAAGGTGGATTAGGTTTTGAAACTCGGTGTGACTAGGATTTTGAACTTTGCTTTTAGCTTTATAGTCCGCTTTTTACAAACTTGATCAACACGATGAGGAACATTATTAGGCCTACTTTGATATCTGACACGAACAATTTCAGATAGTCCTACCAATAAAATGTTTCAATTTGTGCAAAAACAACAACAAAAAGTCAAAAAGCCTCTATCCAAAGGCAAGCCATATATAAAAGTACATTATGCATCTATATAGGCAAGGTCTATGGAGCCGCCATTTAATAAAGGTTGTCTGGCTTCATTTCAGCATGTTTAATTACCATTCCAGTTTTTGATATGCACCATTTTTAATTGGAACACATGAAAATTAATTTTAATTTGTCACTCCTTTTCTAGACAAAAAACCCAAACTATAGGCCTAATTTACATTCAGGTTTGGCATTATTTACTAGTCAGAGAAACAATAGGCTAGCCTGGATAAAATCTTAAACCTAGTCAAGTTCAATGCTTACATCGATTGGTCCCACTGCAAATGATACAGTACAAAACTACATTCTTGCAAACTTGATGTGCAGGCTATAGATTATGATAATGTTGATATCGATGGCTTAATTCAGAAGTAGCGAATGAGCCATTTTGTCAAAAACGAGACAAGTAAACCATTGTGATCCTGGAAGTTTCCCTAATTCACCTATAATATATTATAATATGAATAATTGTTAAAGTTACAGAATTAAGTGAAGAGTAGCAAATATCCAACATGGTAGCCTATATCATCATTAAACGTTAGAAGTAATGAATGGTAGCCTACCATTCGTTAGTTTAACTTTTAAAAATTGCTCGTGACATGGATTTTTATAAAAATACAAGTAGCGTACATGTGACAATATTCTCTACTTTTTTCATTCATCTTATTCAAAAGGCAAACTAATGGATATGCACATTTGCTACGTTAGACTTTATTTATTTTGCTTTCCTGCAAATTTAGTCAAAGTCAAACTAGCGAATGTGCATTTTTAAGCCTTTCACTTCTCAAATTATTTAATTAATTTAGGCCTACTAATTTAATTATATTATTTAACAAAAATTAGCACATTCCTTAAAAATATATATTTTATTTCATCTGTTCACAAAATTTCAGCCTTTTTTACATTCTTTATTTTCAAATTATACCTTTCTTCCAAAAAAAAACGTTTTCGTCTCAAAAGCAACTTTTGGCTTATTAAGTTATTAGCTACTTCTGAATTAAGCCATGCAACAGTCAAAGAGGGAAATCTAAATTTTATGAAATTATAGATCAGGGTTGTGAGCAATACTTTTCTGAAATTTCAACATGTTGTTCACATCACACATGAAGATAAGTCATTTCTGGCAAACTGAGTTTCCAAAAACCTCATTTTTTTCCTTCCATTGACATATAGGCCTATTAAGAATATACTCGTACCGGTAGATACCATGTATCAATCAAAATATCAGATTATATATAGACTCCTTTTTTTCCTAACGAAATTAGTTAACTTGTAAATAGAGCAAGATTTACACTAACGTCGTAAGTATTATAATGTGATGCTAACTAAGAGAAAACTTTGATTCAAATGGGATTTTTAATGCACTAAGATGAATTTTTCCCTAATTTTAATATTGCTTTCAAGATTCTGTCTAAACTTTACAATAAATCGATGGCTTAGTTCACAAATAGCGAATGAGCCAAAAGTTGCTTTCGAGATACTAGCATTTTTATGGAAAAAGGGTAATAATTTAGAAATAACGTTAAAAGGGTGAAATTTGATGTGAAGAGATGAAACAAAATAGGCCTATATTTTATTGGTAATGTGCTCATTTTAGTTAAATAATTAAATTAGTAAATTAATCAAATTTGAGAAATAAAAGGCTTAAAAATGCACATTCGTTAGTTTAACTTTGATTAAGTTCGCAAGTAAAGCAACATAAATAAAGTGTAAAGTAGGGAATGTGCACATCCATTAGTTTGCTTTTTGAATACATGTATGTAATAAATATCCATTTTCATGAGCAATTTTTAAAAAATAAACTAATAATTGGTACCATTCACTACTTGTAACTTTTAGTGATGATACCTTGTTGGATATTCGCTACTCTTCACTTCTGTAACTTTAACAATTATTGGTTAAGAGTAATTTCTGGAACTTTAGGCGAATTAGGGACACTTCCAGAATCACAATTATTCACTTATCCAATCTTTTTTATAAATTGGCTGATTCGCTACTTGTGAATTCAGCTATCGAAATGTTCTGACTGTGAAACCCTAACTTGACAAGAAATAATCAAGACGTTTGTGATGATGAATCCAATATACTAGGAACATGTTTAAATTTGAAAATCTAGGCCTATTTGAAAATTCAATATCGGACAAAAATCACAGTTGGACAGGTCATTGGTGCAGCACAACTATCATTTATGGTTCAAGCTTTTTTGGTGCAAAACAAGTATAAATAGAGCAGAGTGAGAGTGTACAACCCAATTTACCAGAAGAAACTAGAATTTGCTATACAGCAACAGGGGCAGTGGTACCGAAGTCATGCTTCGTTTTGAAACATTTTTAGTATAATCAAACGATTACCGGGTAACTGCATGAGTTTTTAAAAACCCTGTATATTATTGGAAAGCAACTTTATTGTGCAATACCTCTTAAAATTACAAAAAAACGGAAGCAATTTTTAAAATCTACTGGGTATTACCCAGCCATTCACAAGGACATTTTGATCAAATTTAGAACATTTAAGATTTTTTGAAACTTTTTGAGCACGAGGCTTGCAAGTGTCAAATTGAGTAAGAAACCATAGAATAAGCATACATGTGCAAACTTCGTGCTCAACTATTTCCAAGAAAAAAAGCCCTAAATGTTCTAGACTACCGGTATAGAGCATGATCAAAATGTCCATGTGAATGGGGTACTTGTACATGTACTAATTATGACGCACCTGAAAATACTTGCAACTGTATTCAAGCATTTTTTTTGAATTTCATGATTTTTTGGAAAAATTACAAGCAAAATGAAAGCATAGTTTCAACAGAAGCTATACGATTACCTTTCATCATTACCACTATGGCCAAAGCATTGCCTGACATTGCTTCCCCCACCATACCCACATCAAGCAGGAGGGGAGGGGGGCAGTCTATACCAGACACCCCCTCCTTCTATTTAAACCTGTCCTAACCTATCCAGGGTCAAATAAAGTGTGGCATATTGTGTAACAAAAATGAAACTCATGAGAGCTCGTTGTTCACTAATGTACTTACGGGATGGGGATGGGATATAAATCTCCGTCAACCCCCCCCCCCCCCTCCTAAAAACAAAATAAAAAAATTAAAACCTGATACGCGAATAATGCAGACGTACTGCTTGCACGGATACCATATTGCCTTATCAGGGACCGTGAAAATCCTCCCCTCAAAAAATCAAAACTCTGGATAGCCTATATAAAAGCAACTGGATCATATCCCCATTGAAATTCATACTTTTTAACCTTTCCCCCCCCCCCCCCAAAAAAAAAAAAATTAAATTCAAAGCAATGAAGCAGCTATGCATACCCCTCATCTCCCCCACACTTAAATTTATGAGAAATAGGCCTATATTTTTATAGGGGTTTATTTTTGCCAAAGGAAGGAGGGGGGGGGGATTAAACCTTGCCATGTTTGGGGTGGGGTGGCGCAGACTATCTAGGCGCGCAATTTGCCTGAAATAAATATTTGATTTTAATTAAATAGCTCAAGCCAGGAGGCTGGGGGGGGGTAACAAGTACCCCCCTCTGTGGACTCCAATGAGTCCATACCGGTACTTCCCCCCCCCCCCGGCAAAAGCTATTGCACAATACAGGGTGTCTGGCCAAATCCAGTAATAAATTTCCATGACATTTCCAGGTTTTCCAGACAAATTTTCACAAATTTCCAGACCAAACGAAAGTGATTTTTAACTCATTTTTACTGACAGATGCAATTAAAACTGCAATATTCGGCAACTAACATACTCTGCACACACAAACCCATTTTTATTACGACCCAAAAATATTTCTCATAGCCTGCAGGCGAAAATCTGAAGGGTTTTGAACATTACTGCAAAAAAATGACAGAAAATGGCGCCGCAGGCGCATTTTTTGCTTTAAAAAACTCAAAAATGGGCTAAAAATCACCTATTTTTTCCTTCTATTAAATTTTCCAGACACAGATGAAATTTCTATGACATTTCCAGACCATACTGATTTCCATGACATTTCCAGGTTTTCCATACGGCCAGACACCCTGACAATATAGTAAGCTATAGTTCGTTTCTGATACAGGTGTTTTTTATTTAAAACTCGGTTAAAAATGTTGAACACATGCGTTCAAACGCATTCAGAAGCACGCGCATATGACAACATTTCAAGTTTTTCATGCATTATAACCAACAAAAACTATTTATTAAGTATACGACCATTTCCTGACTTTTTAGTTAAACAACAAAATCGTATTTATAAAAAAATAAAACCAACCCAGCAATTCCACGTTAATAATACTCCGCAATTATTTTTAGCCATGAACCGAACACGTTGGAGGTCATCAAAACAACACAACGTCAATATGGAGCGGCGTAAAATTCAGGGCACACACAAGCAAATTGTTTTGATAAATTTAGGGCAACTGCCGGCATATTTACTACGGTGGATCGGCGACTCAAGTCTGGTTTCATTTTTTTATTTTCGGGTCTGAAACAAGGTAGAAAGAGCTAACTAACCTGCAATAAGTTTGTTTCCATTGAGAATAAGCCTTAAAATCCATTTAAGAATAGAAAAATGAGATTGTTGTCAGTTTTTCGGCGTGGCAAAATAGCGGTGGGATGATTCAACGTTGAGTTTCTTTCGATATAGTTATTTACGACGAATGAAGACGTCAATAGCGGAAGATTGCGTAAAAATGTGCGCATCCATTTACTAGAAAAACAACATTCGTAGGGGTTGACTTTTATCATTGAAGAAAACAGCATTCAGGCCCAAGTCTACTACGTCATAATGGCGTTCTGTCCATATTTCCACCAAAAAAAAAAATCGATTTTACCACTTTTATTTTGGCGGGTCCGATCTCACCAAAGCTAACAAGTTGTACACGGAGAGTTCATGAAGCGTTCTTTCAATAAATACAATCACGACATCCACTCGAAACACGATTAAAACGGAATAATAATTGAAAGTTCAATGAAAACGTCCACTTCTCCACACAGCCAGAAATGTACATGAAAAGTTGTAAACAAGTCTTAACGCTGATTGGACGACGAGTCAGCCGACGGCTTAGATTTCAGCCGACGGCGTTCGACTGGCGGCGGGATATTTTTGGAACAGTCGAAAATACCATAAGAGGAAAACAAACTTTGCTGTAAATGAATTTGAAAATAATATAAAGATTAATTAATAAATATTAATCAAAATCGAAAAGTAATATTTCAAGAAATGCTTTATGAATTAGCTGGCAATAACACAATGGAAAGGCATACAATGTGAACATTATTTCAATTAATTTTCAAATGTTTTTGATCCCATTGAATTAACCACTAAATTTTATTAAACCAATAATATTGGTTCACATTCTGGTAGGCCTACAGCTGTATATTCTGGTATATTGGCAGGGCCGTAGCTGCCGGGGGGGCAGGGGGGCGGCTGCCCTCCCAGACTCAATCAGAGGGGGCAGCAAAATGCCAGTTTCCCTACCACACACTCGAAATTTTTGGACTAATTTTAACCCATTTTTGAG
>JAQIXP010005368.1:0-10508 GCA_034700285.1 Proteroiulus fuscus | reverse complement strand
AGCAAAACTACTCTGGGGGCCACCCCGCCCATCCCCATCCCGGCGCCCATGATGGTACTCCAATTATTTTGGGGGGGGGCACTGGAGAGTATTTTAGGGGGGGGGGCACGGCCCCCCCAGGACCCCCCTTCCTACGGGCCTGTCTCACAACACTATTTAAATTGTAGTTTCGGCTAGTTTCTAATATAATTAACTATTAACACAAATTAACGTAGGCTACTCAACATTATTGTTGATTTTACCGTTGAAAATAGGAAATACTGATGGAACATAGGCCTATTGGAACATCAGACTTTGCTTACAAATTTTTTCTTGACGAAAGTTGCAGTTTTAAAATTCGTTGGCCAGACGTCGTTTGGTGTTTTAGAAAAAAAAAAATGTCGATTCTGTCTGCAGACATTTTTGGGGGCTCCCATAGGCGCCAACGAGACCAGGGGGCGATCCCCTCTTGCCCCCCCCTCGCATTAAGTATCTCTCCCGATACGCTGAAAAAGCCCACTTGGGTCAATGTATTCCCCTCTACCCCCCCCCACCCTGCCCCCTCAATTCTCTCTCCCCTCCATTTTGCCTTGAATGAGGTGGAAGGTTCAAATCCTGGTTGAGTTCAGGATACCTGGTTTCAGGCGATATTTTGTTGCCCAGGTGTGTGACCTTTCTCCCTCCTTGATAATAATATGCTCCCCCAAATACGAGAGAGGGGGATCCCCGGTCTGACACGTGACCCGAGACCAGAGACTGGGCGCCTATTAGTTTAGGAACTTACGATAAGAAATTCAAAACAGGCACGTCTGGCGGCAAAAAAGAGTACTAAACAGCTGACCGAAAGGCCCAGCAAAATTCCATCTGAAGGGGGATGAAAAAAGACCTGAGTTTGCTAAGATGGATCTGACTAGATGGGCCCTAGTTAACTTAAAGCTAAAACGGCCGTTACCTGAAAAGCTTGTTTGACACGGGGTTTGATTAGAAAAAAAATCATGATTTAAAAATAAGAAAGAAAACAATTTTGTTAAAATTGCTTTAACTCAGTTTTTTTTTAAATTTTATTTTGCTTTTAAAATTTAAATATGAAAACTTAAAAAAATGTTTATAAACATAAGGGAAAAAAATCATGTATAAGAAGTATATGAAGAATTTTTTGCAAAAAAACTATTACGAGCATATATGGGAGTAAGGATCTTTTCTAAATCTTTGTCTAATTAAAGAAAAAATAAACAAGAGTAAAAATTATAAACAAATTAAACAAACAGTTAATATTTTAGTCCTGCAATGGTGCCATTATGCAATTTCGAGTCCAACACTGAAGGTGCTGCCTCGTGACGTCTTTGTCAGCTATATTGCAAGCTACTTTGTGTATTTCAGTTTTTAATAGTTTTTATTTAAATAACTGGACAACGTGGTTGTGGCATTTTGGAAACTGCATCTTTCCCCCTAATACTGTTCTGCTTTTTAAACACTGTTGGGGAGGGGCCGGGCAGGAGAAATAAAACACATTATACTGGCACATAAGTTCGGTAATATTATGATGAAAAAGCTAGCATCGTTGATTTTGTCGTTTTCATAAAGGCTAGTAAAGGAAAAACATTAAGCGGCTGCCTCGGCATGCGGCTAATATTTAATAAAAAATAAAAGTTCAAAAGGGCATATACGAGTATTTAACAAAAAAACACCAGTGCTGAAAATGAGTGTTTCCGTTAATGCGATTTCCTGAGTTTCCTTTTCACGTATTCGATAACTCCGTTTATACAGCCGACTAGCCTACCCACATTTTCTATTTACTATTCTGCATTCTAATAAATCGAATTGAACGAATCGCTACGCCTTATTCTACAAATAACTCCTTCCCTCCGATATTTATTTAGAAATTCAGTTATAAACCATGAAGTGAAACACAAACGTAAGCCTCGTTCATGGAAACGATGACTGATCTGCAATAATGTTGCATCGTAGCATTTACTTATAAAAAATAAAAATCTCTTTAAATTTTAAGATAATGATTGCTAGAAGTGATTTCTTACCACGCGCTACGTGATAATACCACATACAGTCCACTTTCAAGCCAAATTCCATGCGTACCCTGGTAAATAAAAATGAGCATCCTTTGTTGTCTCGTTTCAGATGGACAGGTCATGTCTTTGGTGGAATTGGCCGCGCGCGAGGTGGCCAGCCACATCCCGTTCGAAGTGGTCGAGCACGTGTATCCGCCGGTGCCGGAGCAGCTCCAACTGCGGATCGCCTGTTGGAGCTTCCCGGAGAACGAAGAAGACATCAGGTAAAATTGTGCGGCAGTTGGCTGGACCGACGTGTCGTTGGGATGTCCCGTGTCGATTGTCATTTTCTCCGTCATTACCAGGTTGTACTCCTGTCTGGCCAACGGAAGCGCCGACGAATTCCTCCGCGGCGAACACCTCTTCAAGGCCAGGGCCGTCAAGGATCCCCTTCAGATTGGTAATTACGATCCAGGGAGTTGGTGCCGGTGTGTCTTACTTATACACGATGATTACATCTCGAGCTAATCTTCCACTTAGGGTTTCATCTGAGTGCCACCGTCGTCCCGCCGCCCCAAACGATGTCTCCGACCAAGGGCTCCTACAACGTGGCCGTCAACTTTGACCGACGCAGGATCACCTCGTGCAACTGCACGTGCAGCAGCAACGCGTCGTGGTGCGCGCACGTCGTGTCCGTCTGCCTCCACCGGATTCACCAGGTACGTATCCGTCACTGGGAAATTACGGGACGCGTCGGCGCAGCCAATCTGATGCCCGTTTACCTCTTGCCAATGCTTTCAGTCCAATCAGGTGTGCTTGCGGGCTCCAGTCTCCGAGTCGTTGTCTCGACTCCATCGAGACCAACTCCAGAAATTTGCTCAGTACCTCATTAGTGAATTGCCTCAACAAATATTACCCACTGCTCAAAGACTTTTGGACGAACTGCTGTCATGTCAGCAGACGGCCATCAACACCGTGTGCGGCGCCCCGGGTGAGTACCGACGTGAGAGATAGAGCCTTGCGGCCCAGTATTATTTACATCCTTTGCTGGCGTATTCCAGATCCCACGGCGGGAGCCTCTGCTAATGAGCAGACTACCTGGTGTCTGGACGACGCCACTCTCCACGAGAACATTCGCAAGATCTTGATCAAATTCTGCGTGCCGTCGCCGACCGTCTTCAGTGACGTCAATTACCTGTCTTCGTCTGCCCCGCCGGCGGCCGCCGAATGGTCCAGCCTGCTGCGGCCGCTGCGGGGCAGGGAACCCGAAGGCATGTGGAACTTGCTGTCTATCGTCAGGGAGATGTACCGCAGGAACGATCGTAACGCCGTTCCTCTATTGGACGTCCTGACGGAGGAGTGTCTAGCGTGCGAACAAGTGAGCGTAGTTTAATGTAAAGGTTTTGAATTGGTATCGATTGGGTTTCTTGAAATGTTTATTTTTACTTCAGATTCTCGTGTGGTGGTTCAACACCAAAGTGTCACTGCACAATGGTAACGTCGGTCCCGGAGGAAGGGGCGGCATTAACAGCAATTCCCACGCGTCGCAGCATGCCTGTTCCAGTTTATGCGATGAGATCGTCATTCTGTGGAGATTGGCGGCACTCAATCCGGCGCTGTCCCCTCAAGAGAGGACGATACTGAACAGCAAACTGAAGGACTGGCACATGAAGACCATTGAAAAAGTGTGCAAGGCTAGGGGTGGGGCGTCTGGTAGCGGAAACGGAGTGAGGAAGGCGGACATTGAGATATTTTCCGGGTTCAAATCTGCCATCGAAGCCTGTCTACTAGATTGGGATGACTATCCCATACAAGGGGTGACCTTCTCCGAAGGCATATCCAGGCGGTACTACCTTCCGTATTGCTCCAACAATCGGACGCAGGACACCCACACGAGGGACATCAATTCGTCCACCACCGTCTTGAACTGCGAGCACCCCATGATCCCCACATGTTCTTCATCGTTGGCCCTCAATTTGAAGATCACGCGCTCGGTGGGTGTAACGCAGAGTCATCACGATCACCGGGGCCTCCTGTCGCCGCGGCATTCGCGAGATTCACGTCATCACGGTGCCACGCCCCAGATCGGCGGCGCTGCAGCCAACGATGGAAATCGCAGCTCCATAAGTAGCGAGGGCTTCTGCGAGAATGAACCCGAAGGTCCCGGAGGATCTCACGATTCCGACTCCGTCGAAGAAGACTTAAGTGCTCCTGGAACCTCGTCGTCCACCCTAGGGGCTAGATGCGTCTCGAGAAAGGACGGCGGTCCTTCTCTGCCGGTCACCGTGCTGCTGTCGGGATATTCACGCACCGGTGAACCCATCGTAGTTCCGGCTTGCGTCAAGAACAAGCAACAGTTGTCACAAAGCTTGGCTCTCATGAGCCGCCTAAACATCTCCCTAAACGAATCTGTGGCCAAGTCGACGGCCGTTCACCGGAGAGTCAATTCTTCCGCGGGTGGAATCGGCTCCCAGCCTCAGGTGCCGTCGTCCAGCGGTCACTTTGCCGACAAGGACAAGTCGTCGCCGGACGACCAGGATTCGGATTGGTCTAGTGCCCCGGAGAGCGGGCATAAAACCACCCCCAACAGGACGAGCGCAGACGGTCGTGGCGATGCCGCAGTCAAGTTCGAACATTCAGAATCGCAGCAGTCGAGCGACGAGTATCAAGTGTACTACTACGACCCCAAGGCCAAGGTGACGACGCAAGAGAGACCGAAGGAAAGAAAGCCAGAAGAGGGAAACGTATTTGCCGGCATCAAACGGGTGGAAGATCCGATCGAGGTAAAATGATTACTAATTAATTTGTTAAATGTCGACTGCGTCATTCATCTTTATATTTTCTTTCCTTCAAGATTCTTTTCGCTCGGGCCGAAGCGTTGCACACCCACGGTCACACCCGAGAGGCGTGCAAGCTGGCCGTCAAACTGGCCGAAGAGCTTCTCGCCAATCCACCGGATCTCATGGTTGAACTGCCACCGCCGCCAACTAAAGGCAAACGGAAGAAGGTACCGTGCCGTGTGGGATTGTGAACAGGGCCCCGGTGAATGCCGTTTTAATTCTTAAATTCTGTTGACAGAAAGTTAATCCAGCCAGCCATCAGATCAGCTGCTTAGCTAGTGCTACCTTAGCCAAAGCTGCCTTTTTGTGCACCGTGCTGTCGGAAAATCCCGAGCACTACCACCTGGCGTTCAAAGTGGGAATGTACGGCTTAGAAATGGCGAGACCCCCGGCGTCAACGAAAGCTCTGGAAGTAAGTCTTCGTACTCTCAAGATGGTTTGATTTCAGTGAGTGGGTCGTCATTTTTTTTTTTTTTGATTTAATTTTCTGTTTTTAGGTGAAATTGGCCAACCAGGAATCTGATCTGGTGGCATTGCTGAAGCGGATTCCGTTGGGTCCTGCAGAGTTCAAAGTCATCAGAGAGAAAGCCGAGCAGGTGCGCGACGGATTGCTGACTTCACGCGGAGAAGCCCTCCTGCCACTCAATCTGTGTAGCTTCAACTTTGACGCCCTGTGTTTGTCAGGTTAGTCCTAAACGTCGAATTGGCAACAAAATTAGCCAAGTGTGGTTGACTTCACGATCCCCTTTGCCATCTTTGGCCGTCAGGTACCACGGGACGCGGAACGTCGCAGTCTAGTTGCCGACTACCCACCGACGAGGCCTTGGGTTTCGAGTCGTCCGTCGCCGCCATCGGTCTCAAGGCTAACGTGTCGGAAGCGGAGCACCCGCTGCTTTGCGAAGGCACGCGTCGGCACAGAGGCGATCTCGCCGTCACGCTTCTTGTCTACTACAAAGATGATCAGGAAAAATTGGCCAAGGTACGACTGTCGGCCCAAATAAGTTGATTTTGGGCCGCAACGTAAATTCATCAATTGAATATTTGTTTTCAGATTATGGAAAAGCTCTTGGACAAAGAAATTCACCAAATGTACAAAGCTCCAACACTGAGTTCATACTATTCTACAAAGGCCCCAACCAATCATGGTCCGGCCAACAAGAACCTCAACCCGTCGACCATCAAAAAGGATGGCACCTCCGAGTCGGACAACGTAGGAAAGCCTGGAACCTTTTCCTCATCCAGCAACAGCAGCGCTTCTCCCGGAGCGGTCGTAGGGTTGAGCTGCGTGGATGATGGTACCAGCACAGATGGAGAGAGGGTCCTCACGAATGCGGGTTCGGGCTCCTCGAGGGTCAACAATGCCGGCAGTGGTGCGCGGGCCAAAGACCCCGCTTGCCACCACAATAGGTGCGCTTACGATAGGAGGAAGGATACATCGAGTCCCACTTGGGAGGAGGATTACAAGGCGTGGGAGGCCAAGTTCCGTTGCACCAACTTCCGCACGCATAAGAAGCACTCTGCAGGTGATAGAATACTTCTTGCACAGACTTTCTTATTTCAGCAGACGAGAAACGAGCAATTGAGGAGGAGTTCACCGTTTCTTTTTCTTTTAAACAAGGCATGGCAAGCATCGATAGCAGCGCTCCAGAGACCACATCGAGCGACAATTCCCCCACGTTGATACGCCGCACGGGATGGGGTAAGCCGGCCGGCCCTGGAAGCGACAGCGGCAGCAGTGGAAAGAGCAGCGATTCATTCGGATCAAGCAGCTCGGGCGATAAGACTGGACGTGGCAAGAGTAGAGAAAACGAGAGGTGACTTCGGCTTGCCGTAGAATGTATGTGACCTTGGAAGAACGAGGGCTAATCATTCCTTCTTGCACTCTCTTTTAGCCCACCTCCGAATTTTGCATTTGTGCGTTCCCACACACTGATCAGCAGCGACACCTTGGTTCGTGGCGTGACAACGCCTTGCGTGAAGACGATGCGGTGAGCATTATCATCGACCTTCGTTAAAGCTCCTGTCGAAACGAGTTTTGATATATCTTTTTTCTTCAGATTTAAGGGAAAGCGTAATTATCCCAGCATTCCTAATCAGCCGAGCGAGGCATCGGCCCACTTCATGTTCGAACTGGCGAAGACGGTCCTCACCAAGGCCGGGGGCAACAGCAGCACCTCGTTGTTCACCCAACCAACGGCTAATCAGAACCACAGGGGACCGCATCGGGCCCTTCACATGTGCGCATTCCAGATCGGCCTGTACGCTTTGGGCCTTCACAACTGCGTCTCTCCAAATTGGCTATCGCGCACGTACTCCTCGCACGTCTCTTGGATCACCAGTAAGATGAACGCTTTAGAAAGTGCTTATTCTCTGCCCATTGCGAAGTTCAGTCCTCCACTGCCTTATTTTTGTTTTTACAGGTCAGGCGTTGGAGATTGGCAGCGCAGCCATATCTTTTCTCATCGACACGTGGGAGGGCCATCTGACTCCTCCGGAGGCGGCCTCCTTAGCGGACATGGCGTCCCGAGGACGCGACCTGAGTATGGTGAGGACTGCTTCCGAGCTGGCCCTATCGTGCCTGCCGAGGGCTCACGCCCTCAATCCCAACGAGATCCAACGTGCCATCATGCAGTGCAAGGAACAAAACAATGAAATGTTGGAGCGGGCCTGTCTAGCCGTCGAAAGTGCTGCCAAAGGGGGAGGCGTCTGCCCCGAGATCCTGTTTGAAGTGTCCAGGAGGTGGTACGAGCTATACAAGGAGACCTTTCCTGGAAACGGCCAGGGCACAAGTTCGACGGGCGTGCAGTGCTCCGACTTGTGTGCCGTCATCGTTGGTAATTCTGGCAACGATCCGTCGGCCGTGGCCCCGGGTGCCCCTCCGGCCCTGTCGGAGGTGCCGATCGCTCCTCCCGTCCCCGCCATCCCATCGCCCGAGATGAGCGTGGCATCCGCCTCCGTCGAACCGCCGCCGCCCTTCGGGCTCGGTTCTCAGCAAGACTGCCAGCAGCCCCTGGCCATCCTCGGTCAGGTTCCCGTGAGCGGAGTGGCCGTGACCGTGGCGCATGCCATTCCCTACTCCCTTCCCCTTCCCCTCTCCAACACGGTCGCCATGTCCTTCTCCCCATCCCTGCCGTACAGCTACATGCCGGGCTTTCCACCCCACTACAACCAGCCCCATCTTTCGCTCCAGTCGTCTCTTCCTCATCACGGCCTTCATCCATACATAGCCACACCCTTTCCCTACCCGAGCCAGGCTGCGTTCAAGATCCCTGCTCAAACATACTTTCCTCTTCCGACGGTCACCGTGGCCTCCCAGATCCGCACCCCACCTCCCATGCCGCCGCCCAATTATGCCAACTCGATGACACTTCAGAACGGACAGGCACGCCCGGGACTAATGCCCCAGGTGCACAGTGCCATGCACATCATGCCACCGCCCCAGCAACATGCACAGCCTCCTGCCGCTCAGGTCGGTATCTCTTTTTCTCTCATTTAAGTTCGGCATCGAAATGTTCTTTGAATTTTTTGATCGATCATGTTCGATCAAACTTTGATTTGCAGACTCGGGGTCCGATGACTTCCATCAACCAGACCCAGCTTAACTATTTGCTGTCCACCTATCGAGTGGGAATGTTGGCGCTGGAGACGTTGGCCCGGCGCGTCCATGACGACCGCCCGAACGCCAAATACGCCAGAAGTCCGCCCTATGGAGACGATGTCAAGTGGCTCCTGGAAGTGGCCAAGAATTTGGGTTAGCGGACTTGCTGCCCATCGAGCGTCGCGCTAGGTGGCACTTTCGAGCTTATGACTATAATGTTGGCTTTTTTTTTGCGCAGGCACTTCGTACGTCCAACAATTTTGCTTGTGCATGGTTAACAGCGTGTTCAGCCCGTTCCTGTTGCAAGAAATCACCTGGGACGCCGCCCACTATCTGGCCCGCAACAATCTGGCGCCCGTACTTCAGCACCTCAGATCTCCAGTGTTAACGCCTCTCGTGCAGAAATGTCAACAGATGTAAGCGCTAAAATGCACAAGAATCCTCGGTGGAGAGTAAGAAAAGGCTGATCTAGGGGATCTTTTAAAATGTTCTTTTCTATCGCTCGTTTCAGGTACATCCAGTGCACTCACTTGAAGATGTATCACCTGACTCCGGCCGAATACGAGGAGTTTGTGGGTATCATCCGCAGCGCCCATTCCGCTTTCCAGATGACCCCTGGCGGCATGGTTCAATTTACCGAATTTCTTCAAGCCCTACGCCGGTCAAAGACTTGCAAAAAGGACCTTTGGCAACGCATAGCAAAAGCCCTTCAGCCCGGGAGCGTTTGACGATGGCTTCCGTCTAGTTTGTTGTTCAATTACGTCGTCCTTCTGTCCGGCCGTGGCGTCGTCTCGCACGGATACGCCCGATAGTGCGCCACCCCCTACGCGGCGTCACGGATTCCTAGGTCGGCCCCCGTCTTTTGTTTTCGTCTTTGGCCGAGTCCGGGCGCAAGCATCGCGAACTGTTTTTAATTCTCATCGTTAACCAATTTTGTTCATCGTTCGCTCTACCTCCTCAGTTGTTACGGTCGTTCCTGCCGTAAGTTGTCATTTAATTTAATTTGAAACGTGAGCATTGGCACAGGCGCCTACGGGACATTTTTTTTTTTTTGCCTTTGATACGTGTGTCAATTACTTCGTATTTGTTAATATTTTATATTATTAATTATTATTTTTGGCTCCCGTGAGGATGAGCCCGTCGGGAGCGCAGTAATTTGTTCGCCCCAGAAGTCTCATTTTTGCACTTTTAGAGTTTTGTTCACTGAATTACTAGTAGCTTGGTAGCAGGTGTTACGATCGTACGTGAAAAGCTGCAACGAAGTTGCAAACGGATATGATAAAAACAACCGATTTGAAATCTTTTCTTTTCCCGAAATTTCCAAGAGTAATAAGAGTTAACTCCACTGCATTATTCTTTTAAATTATTATGGATTGCAAGGTTTGATGGAATTTGATATTCTGGTAAAAACTGAAATCATGTTGGGTCAACAGAAAAATAAAGGGATCGTTTGTAAACGGCGAACACACTGGTTGATTATTAGAAATAACTAAAAAAAACTTTGCAAAGTGACTTACATGTAAGCGATATACATTTGTAAAATGCATTCACTAAAATGTAATAATCTTGTATGTTATGTCTAGTTACTTAATGAAAAAATGAAAATCAAAAAGCCCATTCAAAATTGTCACTGAGCTGTAAATGACGTCATCACGATGACCCTTTCCAACTTCTTACTCGAAAAGATAGTTATTTTTTTTTGTCAAATTAAAAAGCATCGAGGGCTTGATGCATCGCATGGTGGGAAAACTCTGCCTTGTGACGTCTTTCAATGAAAAAATGCGTGAGTAAGTTACTTTTTTAAATTTTTTATTAAATAACTGGACGTAACATAGTTATTAACTTTCTGTGTTTTTATTGCTATTGAGTCGTTTGGTAATTTTCTTTTTTCGAGGATGAGGATGCGTTCATGTAAGCAGCTGAGAGCGGGAAAGCTGCAGCTCAGAGCTGATAGCGTTGTTTTCGCCATACTAATCGTATGGCAAAAACAACATTATCAGCTTTGAGCTGCAGCTTACTCGCTCTCAGCTGCTTACATGAACGCACCCTGAAGGGGGGGGGGGTCCAAATGGGGGTTTCACATGG
>JAQIXP010005367.1:0-10509 GCA_034700285.1 Proteroiulus fuscus | reverse complement strand
CATGGGAAAACGGAACAGTCAACTTTGAAAATCGATAACTACATTCGGAATGCACGTGACGTCATAATCATGCATCAGTTTTTAGTAAATATAATAATCTTTGAATAAAATCAAACCCCGTCTTTGAACTTTTACCCGTTCTTGAGTTAGAACAGTCTGAAGAAAACGAATTTAACATTGAAATCCCCATAGGCCCACGCTGTTAAAAGTGTGGACAGCCCTCTTAAACTGTATTTTAAGTGAATTTTATAAGCAAATTATAATGTATTTGCAAATATTTTTTTTAATATAAAGTGAAATGCATTTTCAAATGTATTTATAATGTAAGTTAGAATGCATTATAAAATATATATTTTCAAATTCGTTTATGACATGATTTGTTAAAAGCATGCTTTACGAAATGCAGTAACAAAGTCATAATAAAATGTTTTAGTTATTGATGCCATGTATGATTTACAACATTAAATGAATTTAAAAAAAAAAAAAAAAAAGTATTTTGTGAATAAAGCTAAAAATATACACATATATATACAAAGTTATTTAAAAATGCATTCAGAGTGCATTATAAAATAACATTTAAATTAATTAGTAAATGCATTCTGGAATTGATAATACACTTTCAAATGTATTTTTAATGCATTTCTTTTAGACGTGGGTTGAGTAAATCTGGATTAGGTGTTTCAATACTTCTTAAATTCTTCTGATTTTAATGAAAGCATTGCATGAATGTGACAATAGTTGAAATAATTGAAAACATTTGAGTAAAACTTTTATTTCATGCCTTGTATTTTTGTGGCATACTGTAACTTAGTATACTTAATATAATATTATGTAAGGATTTATTGCACTACTTTTAATGTCACCGAGTTATTCTGATGACCTATGCAGGTGACCCCCAAGATTTTAACTAAAATTGGCTAAATTAAAGGAAATAAAATCGAGCAAACTATATCATTGATTACAAAGTATACATATAGCTGATGGTTTGGGATCAACTATCTTTTAATTACAACTTAGCATCAGAAAATAAAAAGAGAGAAATTAATGTGAATATCTTCAGGGTATAATATTAATTTATGGTTAAACATTTCTAAATGGCAGGAAAAGCAACATTTCTGTCAATAAAACCGTCAATTAAGCAAGAAATTTTAATAAATGTTTCAGCAGAAGAAAATCTCACATCCTTAAAGGCAAATGGTGAAGATTATAGGCACAAAGTAAATATTTTACTATTAATAATCAAAAAACCCCTTACGTACATTTTTCTGTTACTAGGCTATAAAATTATTAAAAATAAGGAGAATGTCAATTAATATGAATAACCAATTTCTTCTTCAAAGTAAATTAAGGTAGAAATATTTTACCTATGGAATTTAATTATAAGATTATTGGTTGTTAGTACACTTTTTTAAAAAAATAGCATTCAAATATTAAGACAGGGTTTGGATTTAGTTATGGATATATGGATATGGATATAGTTATATAATGCTGCTTGGGGACAAACGATTCCATATTAAGTATTAAATGTTATCACAGAAATATCTCTCAAATTGCTTTAATATTATTTAATTGCAATTCGCTAATTAGTTAACCATAAGTAAAAAAAATGTAAGGTAATTTATGTAATTTTCAGAAAATGTTTTGCCAAATTGAAACATTCATAAACGTGTAATAATTGATCAAAAAATGTGTAAGGGTTACTCCTAAGGGATTTTGCATGTTGTTACCATAATGTTACATGGGAAGGTAAAATCTAAAAGTAAAGCATTTCATAATACTGTAGTTAAACATTTTAAAACACAATTTGAAGTTATTTATTTTTAATTGTAAAGGTCCGGCAATCAAAATCTTATTTTTTTTACTTTAAAGGGAAAGTCCCACTTTGAAGGAAGTGGGTTGTAGGAAAAAGAGCATGAAAAATTATAAAATTCATGGAAATTTAAATTTGATTTGAGCTCACTAATTATATTTATTACATGTAAATAAAATGTCCCTAATTTATTGATTTGGATGAAAATGCAAAGCCCAAATAGGCGCCATTTTACCAACAGTATGTATCGCCCTCTACTGGATCAAAAGCATCAGCTCTTATGAAACACTGAGACATGCATGTCCTAGAGGGCGCCACCAACTCTCAGTATCTGCTGAAATCTATGGAAAAATGGTGCCTTACGTGTATTTGGTAAAAGTCGTGATTTCTTCAATATGGAAACTCTGTTGCAATTATTTTTGTCACAGCCATTCATATCTAGTAATCGTGAACAACGTAAATATTACTTGTTACAAAGTGGGACTTTCCCTTTAACAGTCCACAAGTATTTTACCCTTTAACCTTTTTGATCACGCCGGCACCAGCTTTCTGGCCCCATGGAAAGTGAATAATTACACTTCTACTTGACCCAAGTAGTGCCGCATTTAACATTTCAATTGAACCTGATCCCAATAGCTTTTCAGCTTAAACTGATACGAAGAAAAATCCACTTTTTCATGGCTTGATTTTAAAAGTTAATCCAAAATGGATTTATGTTTAAGTCAGCTGATTAAGTAGGCGTTTTCACGTTAACGTGAATCTGAACATGGCAGAGATTTGCATAAATTAATCAAAAGTGCGTGTATTACTATATTTGGTACAAGGTATTACATCTACATTAATGTCTAAGTGCAATATGACCTTATTTTATTTGTCATTTTTTTGCCCTTAAGGAGAGGTGGTTCCAGTTGTCTTTATACTATTTTTTTTGGCCTGCACTTGCATGTATGGCATGTCAGGGGTCCTCCTACTTCCATCTGCTTATTATTATTAAATGCAATATGATGCAAAAATATGACAGACTAAATATGGGCTTATTAATAATACTAATAATACATGTACTTTCCAAGTGGATTAAGAGGAAAATGTATTGGGATGTCATGTTTTAGTGACGTATTATGCATGTGCATGGGGCAAAGGTACACGCCCATAGCCCTTAGGGTGAGCATATGCTGGTACTAATCATGCATTTTTACATTATTCAGACTTTTTTTTTAGGCACACGAACTTTCATGCTGACTCCAAAAATAACAATAATTACATTCTCGGATCAATGACTTTTACAATTTTTGACTCAGATCAATTTTGGGGAGTTTTCACAATTCTGGATTAGTTAAAGTTGTAGACAATATTGGGGATTTCGTGCTTAAAGGGAAAGTCCCACTTTGGAAGAAGGTAGTTGTGTGAGGAACAGTGTAAAAAATTTGGTAAGGCATGGAAATTAAAATTTAATTTGAGCCCACCAATCAATAAATAAAATGTCCTGATTACATGAATTTGGTTAAAATGCAAAGTGGTAAGCGCCATTTTACTGACAGTATGTAGCGCCCTCTACTGGATAAAAGGCATTGGGACACGTAGACACACATGTCCTAGAAGGCGCCATTAACTTTCAGTATATCTGCTGAAATCTATGGGAAAATGGCGCCTAACATGTGTTATCATAGTCACAGTCATTTATATCTAGTAACAAGGGCGGATACAGGGAAGGGGGGGTCAATGAGGGAAATTGCCCCCCCCCTTAGCCAGCAAATTTTACTGTCCAGTATAGGCAGAAAAATTGGCCCCTCCCCCACCCCTTTAGCAAAATCCTGTATCCGCTCCTGTCTAGTAAGTGTGAACAACATAAATATTACTAGCTACAAAGTGGAACTTTCCCTTTAACACAAAAGTTTGCAAAAATCACAAAAGTGTATGGCAAAAGTAGTTTTAAAAAACTGGCAGTAATCCAATTCAAATCATTTAAATCATAAACAGTAAAATTTGGAGTAATATCATGATAGTAATTTAAAAATGATTTATTATTTGTATTATTTAAATTGAACTGGTGCCAGCTATAACTTTCGCTGTTAACTATATTTTTGAAGATTTTATCAGCTTTTGTTGTGCTGTTTAAAGTTATTCCAAGTGTATTAAGGTCAATGTGGATATTGCTGGCGCCATCTATAATTACCTTAAATTTAAACCATGGAAAGTTTTTATATTTTGGCTTCACTTTTTCTTTATGGAATCACATTTTCTCAATGGAAAGTTCATTATCATTGTCATTTAGGCAATGGCTGATGGGATGTATTTATATGACACCATGCACACCAGGCTATATGAACAAGCCCAACAACAGAGCATGGAACTACTCCATTTAGTCCACAGGTGGCGCCACTAATATCTGCTAAAATGGCCACTTTTAATAAAATTCATTTTCTACCAAATCATGCTGTTTCCAAAATACATATTTATCAAATTAATGGTAAGTCCAATTAACATTTCAATTTCATTGCTTTTTGCCATTTCTTGTTGAAGCTATTTGAAAAATAACTTGTAGCAAGGTGAGACTTTCTACTTCAATGTTATGATATTTAAAGAAAAGCATTAACCTGATTCATTGACCTTTCTAGTTTTTGTTACCAGGTTCACATCTCAAGGTAGACCATGCAATCAACTGCCTAAATTTAAAAAAAGTAATATTTTAATGATTTTTTCTTAAGTTAATTTAACAGTTTTATGACATTTTATGACAATTTATATCAAAATAAACATACTCACTCTGAAGGAAAAATATAAACAATTTTGACACTAATTTCAATATTTATTTTTCCATAATGTACTATATTTTAGTCCCTTACAAGCTACAAAAATGTTGAATTTGTAAGGCACTTTCAAGCTAAGAGTAGGCTTATTCTTCTCCCCAAAGTCATAAATTCTGTGCATAGCATATTGAAGTGTGTGCATAAATAATGGGCTTGCATGCATGGGTGTACATGCATGGACCTAGATATAAAATAGAAATGCATTGGGACCTAAAATATAAGGATTCGAGAATATGATGGAGAGTATAATTTATGGAGGAAATGTAACGAGAGAAATAAAAATGCAATTGCTCAAGGGCACTTACTCGAACAAAAAAAAATGTATGTTCATTTCTGTGATGGACTATAATGGGCCATGTTTATGATATTTCACATTATACACACTGCACAGCAGTTTCTTTCTCTCTTGAAAATGTATCAGGCAGCTGCTACATCTCGATTGAAATATCCTTTCATATGCAAATTTCATGTAAAAGGGGTAAATGGATAGTTATTTTTCAATAACTAATATTCAACCTGTAGCAGATGATTCTGAATTGGCGCGAGGCATGCTGGGAATGTAAAGGTCAATTAAGGACTGTAAATTTGGGACATTTAGTTCAACATTTTAATGTCCACTTGCTGATAATGGACTCATGATGTGACATCACACTGAATTGCTAGTTTAAGTGCACATGTGACGTCACGTGGATTTTTGACTTGTAGGATGGATCATAAAGTACCTGAAAATTTAAATTGTCTGTTTGCATGATGTCATGTCACTTGTAATCCACCACGTTTATATTGTTTTTATTTATTTAGTAGCTGCAATGGTAATTACTTATTTACTTCTTAGAAGTAAGTATAATACAATCCATAAAGTTTAAAGCTAATATGACAAGTCGTTTAAATGCAATGATATAAGTAAACTTGATAAAAATGCATTGGATATCATTAGTTGAGGGGAAAGTTTGCCGTAAATTAATGTAATCCAATGCATTTTTAGCAAATTTAATTATAGTATAACACTGCCAGATACTACTAGATTAATTTTTTTTATTATTTTATGGATTGTGAAATTATTGAGCTTTTCAGTGAAGGATGTAAGGGACTGTCCATAAATTGCTTGTACATAAAATTTTATTTTTATCCTTTCCATCTCTCTCTCTCTCTCTCTCTCTCTCTCTATGTCTCTCTTATGTCATGCATTTTTTCAATGCAAATTGCAATGCATTTGCAAATGTAATTTTTAATAAAAATTCTAAAGCGTTTGATAATCGTTTTTTCAATGAAAATTCTAAAGCATTTGCAAATATATTTGTCAATATAAATTGCAATGCATTTGCAAATGTACTTTTCAATGAAAATTGTTAAAGTATTTGCAAATACATTTGTCAATGTAAATTTTAAAGCATTTGAAATGTATTTTCAATATAAATCGGTATACTGCATTTGCAAATGCATTTTTCAATAAAAATTGTAAAGTATATTGAAATGTATTTTCAAAATAAATTGGTACTGCATTTGCAAATGTATTTTTCAATGAAAATTGTAAAGCATTTGAAAATGTATTTTCAATGTAAACTGGTACTGCATTTTCAAATGTGTTTCTTCATATTAAAATGCATCTGCAAATGTATTTTTAATGTAACTTAGAATGCATTTTAAAATGTATTTTCGATTTTACTTATGACACGTTTTGTTGAAAGCATGTACCTGTACAACAAAATTCATTTACAAATTTCTTAAAAATATATTTTTGATGCATGCATGTAACTATGTAAGAATAACGAAACTGATGGTATTTAAAATAAAAACAATTTTAAAATATATTATAAGAGATATTTTCGGTTATAACTACAAATTGGAAATTAAATGGTTATAAAATGCATTATAAAATGACGTTGGATTTTGAATATATATAGAGCTTTCAGCTAAGGAATTTATCCTGAGGGTATTTAATAATTTTCAGCTCAATGGAGGAAATAATCTTATGAGTTGAAAGTTTATAATTGCTCGCTTTACAAGAATGACCAATGAACTTTTGCCACTTTAAACAAGAAAACTTATACGTAAGATATGACAGTTTCTCTGGAAGAAAAGCAGTTTGATTTGCATGAGTGCGCTGGGGAATTTTCTCCATAGGAATAGGGAATTTTGTCACATAAAATATGTATTGCTTAGACCCAGGCCCTATGTCCTATGAACTACTTTATCATTAAGTTTTTTGGTTTTTTCAGTTCATGAAATTCTTAAGTAAGTTACATTATAATGAAATTTGTTGAACTTGTCAAGTTTGTTATAAGCAGGTGTCACGAACAAGAGTAGGCCTATTTATATGGGAAAAGCCCCTAAAAGTGCCCTTAATCCTTTTCAGATAACATCCCCAGTGATTTACATCGCAGCTAATTATTTACACGAACACTAAATTAAAGACTCATTTATCATATTACACACGCCATTATGAACCCGCTTCATCATAACTCAAAAAAGACGCCATTTTTATTGGGGCATTTTTGATGCTAATGGATTGCTTGAGGCACACTTGCAACGTTAAGCCTAGTTCCCATAAGGAGTCATCGCATGCGTTAATGCACTTTAAGCCTAGTTCCCATAATATTGCATTGGGTGTTTATGCCATACTGCATAAAACACCATGCCAATCGAAAATTCATCTGATAATTGTGCAAAGGAAGAAGGGGGGGGAGGGGGAAGCAATTTCATGCTAAAAAGGAGGGGAGGGCAACTTTCTCTGCAGCAGGCCGTAGCAAGGTCAAGTAATCTGGGGGGGCTGCATGGATTTTGCTGCCCCCCTGAGGACCAGGGCCATAATCAGAAATCCATTTATTTGGGGGGAAGGGGCCGCCCAAAACATTTTTTTTTTCAAAATTTGGCCTGCAGACGAAAATTTGAGGGCTTTTGTACATACAGTAACTGCAAAAATTTACAGCAAATGGCGAATTTTTTACTCAAAAAACCCTAAAAAATGGGTTAAAACAGTCAAAAATTTTGCCATTTTATTGACAGCAAATGGCGCCGCAGGCAAATTTATTACTCAAAAAAATCTTAAAAATGTGTTTAAATTAGTCCAAAAATTTCGAGTGGGCGGGAGGGAGATTGGCATTTTGCTGCCCCCTCTGATCAAGTCTGGGAGGGCAGCTGCTCCCCCCCCCGGCAGCTACAGCCCTGTCTCTGGGTAAGGGTCTGCAATTTTCTTTGGCTAAGGGGGGCGATTGCCCCCATGCCCTCCTGTATCCGCTTTTCCCATATGTAAAAGAAATGCATTTCAGAATGTATAGCAAAATTTGAAATGCATTTTTAATATGAAATACATGATAAAATGCATTTTTAAAGTATGTATTTTAAAATTACTTATTGAAAATGCATTTTAAAATGTACTTACCACTCAAATAAACTTAATTTTAAAATGCATCCTTCAAAAATACATTTTAAAATATATTTTATACGCATATTGCAATGTTCAGTCAAATGTATTTTGTTATGTAGGCGTATTATTGTTAGCGTATTTGCAATGCATGCACTAATGCATTTGGCAATGCATTGTGAAATGTTTCATTAAATGAATTGTGAAATGTTTTTTAAATGCATTGGGAAATGTCTTTTTAAATGCATTGTCAAATGTTTTCCTAAATGCATACTGAAACAAACTTGTCCCAAAAATCATAAATTTTCATAATCAATTAGAAATGCATTTAAATTTGCATTTCTAAAAATGCATTTTAAAATCCATTTCTTTTTCATATATGGGTTGTCATGTATACTCGTATAGTTAACATTAACTTTATAACATAGGCCTATTCATAAATACGAATTTATATTAAAAATGCAATTTTATCAAAATGTTTGTTTCCCCCCTTCTAATAACACTATACTGGGGGAGGAGAATTGTCAGGAGTAATGCTAGTATATTAAAATGTTTAATTCTCCCCCCCCCCAACCTCTAATAACGATACTGGAAGAAAGAGGGAGGGGGGGGGGGGCTTGTCAGGAATAATTATTTACCTGCTTCAGTATTTCAGTAAATGCTGCGTTGTAAACCTATAGAGCAATTACTGAAAAATGTAAATTAAAAGTTAATTTAGAGGGGCGCAATTGCCTCATTGCCCCCCTCTTCTTTATCCACTTTTGTCATGCACACATAGTTAACATTAAGTTCAACACATTCATAAATACTAATTTTTATTAAAAATGTTAGTTTCTTTTTCTTCCTCATAATAAAACTACTGGAGGAGGAAGGGGGGCTTGTCAGGAATAATTATTTAACTGTTTCAGTATTTCAGTAAATGCTGCGTTGTAAACCGAGTGCAATTAGTGAAAAGGCAAATTATAAATTTTCAATTAAAAACATTTCCCATTTTTTCTTGAATTTAAAGAAAGGTATACTGACTACCCCCCTCCCCCCTCCCCCCCAACACCATCCCCACCCTTTTACACGTGTTTATAGAATTAGTATCCCCCCCAAATTATGGATGACCCCATGGACCCTATCATACTGATATTTTGGGATGGTTTGGGGTCTTTTCTGCATGCATAATAGTCTCTAAGGATTATATTTCATTTAATCTTATTTTAACAAGCTTGTTATTTGCTTTTTTTAGCTTATAGTAGGCCTATTCGTAGTTCAAAAAGCCGTTTTTTAAATCCTCTTATGATTCCTATTAATCCAGCTGAGATTAAAAATTATAAATAACAGCTTTATTAATGGAGATATTAATCAACTAACAGTGATTGAGACGAATTAATGGATTTATTAACGAAATTTAGTGTGTAATAAGGCTACATCAGTTCTCAATAGAAATGGTCCAAAATACCTTACTTATATTTTTTTAAATATTTTAAAAAATCATTCAATGCCTAAAAGGTCACCTCTGCTTTCAGAAAATCTCAGAAAATTTCCGCCATATTTTTTGTTTAATATTCTTTCTTTTTTTTGGAATACATTTTTATTCTATGAAATAATTTTCCAATGCATTATTACATATAAGGAAAGTGAAGCCAAAATTGAATGATTCCAGCGATGAACCTTTCTATACTACAACCAGATGGCGCTAAAATTTTCTGAGATTTCACGATTCAAGTATATTCTGAGATTAGACAATCATGTTTTACGTAAAATTGGTATTTCTCATTAATAGTATAAAACTTAATTACAATATTATTATTTTATTTTTTCGTTTTGTTAAAGTATTTTAAAATCACTTCTTATGAAGTGAGACTTTTACTTTTAACATCACAATTCCTCAACATCACAAATTGGATGGCGCTGCATGCATGTAGCAGATGCTTTTTTTTTGCCACATGGTTAACATGCCAATTTCATAGTTTTCAGTATTAATATTAAAAGCCGTGATATAGCTATAAAGAAGTTAAGAGATTAGAAATAATAGCCGTATATATATCTATATATTGAGAAAGGAAAAAAAGTTTAAGTCCTATCTGTATAAGATCAGATAGTTTCATTTAAGTGAGCTTAAGATTGAAAAAACAACTTGAAGCTTGCAATTTCTGTCAAGTTGTCACGATACGCTGGTTGATTTCGATATTGGAGACATTTTTACGCAATTGAACAGTTTGCTTCAGCTAAAATTATCGATTTTTATACAAAAATCCTGCTGGTGCATTGGGTTAAAAGTTGCATGTGATTAGGCCTACAATATTTTACATGTAAGGGTCTCATCCCATGCATTTGTAATGTAAATGCATTTTAAAATGCATTCGGATTGAGTAACTGGATCCAGATTTGACAGCTATAATGATTATAAAAAATTGTTTTGTAATATATTCTAATGCCAAATTTGGCACATATACGTCTATCGCCTCACGAGAGCTCGCGCCTTCATTCCAATAGGAGGCGCCACTATGCTTTAATAAACATGGCGTCTATTAAGGCTT
>JAQIXP010005366.1:0-10511 GCA_034700285.1 Proteroiulus fuscus | reverse complement strand
CATGACCCTTCCTCCTGGATCTGCGCCTGGCCCCTCTCAATAGACAATATATATATCTGGAGTTGTGCATTAGACTATCAGTCTACATGCGACTCAATAGACAATAATAAAATTAAAATTTATTGACTCCGACAGAAAATTTTCCAGAGGATACGGATGTGGGGGGGGGGGGGGGGAAGAGACGCCACTAGGGCCGCACACAGAACTCCTTTTTTTAGGGGGGTCAGACACAAGCAAGTTTAAAATTTGGGCCCTGAAATTGTAATTTTTTGTTTAATTGCACAAATAGATACAAAATGGCGCCGCAGGTGACTTTTTTTTTTGCTCAGAAACAGTCAAAAATCGTATAAAAATCATTAAAATTGCTTCTTTTCTCACATGAAGTGCCGCCCCCAAAAAGATGCCGCCCGGGGCGGACCGCCCCCCCCCCCCCAGCTACGCTAGTGACTGCAGAGGGTGGGGGGAAGCGGGGAAAGGGTTGACATTGTGCTACATATCCTGGAAACATGGGGAGGGGTAATTGTGGTAGTTATTCAATTTTGTAACAAGTCACGCTTAATTTAGCAAGTTACAGTAAGATGGGCGGATACAGGATTTTGCTAAGGGGGGCAATCACATGTTACAGTTTTGTGGAGGGCAATTTTCTCTGGATACTGGGCAGCCATTTTTGCAAGCTAAGAGGAGCTGGAACTTGTTTCCTTCACCCACCCCCCACCCCGTATCCGCCCTTGCAGTAAGAACTACTCTTTAATATACCGGTAATAGAAAAAAATACCTCTAAAACTTTTAAATTTTTGTCCTGAATTTTAAAGAATTAGGAAATGCTGAGTGTCAACAACAATATAGATGAATGGGTCAAACCCAGTGTGAGAAGATGATTAGTGGAAGAAGGAGGGGGGGGATTCTATAAGCGTTATGTAATACTTGAACGAGCCCTAAGAATATGAAAGCAAACTGGAGTACTTTTTTCTTACTTGACAACCCTGCTGCCAGTATAATACAAGTTGATGACAAAATATTTTCATGTCATTCAATATAATTTTTAATAACGAAGTTGGAAGTTAAAGTAATAAACCCTTATGTACCTCCCAAGCAATACAGCATTATTAAAATTCTAAGCACATGCAAATCAGCATTATTTGCCAGTACCAAAATAGGAAATTGCACTTATACTGCATTTGAAATTGCCTTAGAATAAGAACGTGTGTACTGAGACACGTACCCACAGTCATCCTCTATTTTTTTCCAATTATGTCTACAATAAATATACACCAAGGACATTTTCCATTACTACTGAGACACAATAGCCTGAGGAAGAATATAACACATCACAAACGTAAATACGCCATAAAACCTAGCAACTTGGCTACTATTGAAAAGTAATAATTTGCATAAAAATAGCTGCATTGTTAGAGAATGTAGCTATTATTGCTTGCGTCAATTTTAATTAAAATTACCACAAACATAAAACTGTGCTTTTGTAGTCAACATAATAAATGGTGTACATGCTGTAAAAGCATGCATATAATAATTGCACTACACCTTAAGGTGTGTAGAACTAGATCCCCTCCCTTCAATTCCCACAAAAAAATTTAATATGTTGTTACTTTGAATGCAATATTGTCATCAACCTGGACTGGTTTCTTATTTGTTATGTCTGTTCACTTTAAAAATAGAAGGCATGCATCGGTTCCATCCATTTTCGCAGAATCCAATTTTGCAGAAGAATGTGTCCGGTTGGGCAGAAACGACATTCCATTTTAAATTCTGCAAAAAACCGATTCTGCGACATAAGAATTCCAGCTTCACAAAAATAAATTATCTTACCATCTTACCCCAATTTTATATTGATTTAACAGATAGAACAACCCTTTAGTTACAATTTTATGTAATTTTATGTAAAGATATCATTTTCTGCAAATATGGACTCATGTAGTTTTTGATCTCAGCTCTTCATATACAACTATTGATTCTACGCCCTAAGTATGTCAGTATGTGGCAAGTAACAGTGTGTAGTAAGTAGCAATGTCAGCATTCATGCACACCCTAAATCATTAATTTTCATCACCTTTGACTTGTAAATCCTGTCTTCAAAGCAAGCCCGCAAAATAAAATTAATGGACGTGATTTCAGGCAATAGAGAGCAGCCACATCCTGAACAAGTCTGTCAATCCATTTACATATATCAGAAAGCTCGGCATTCAGACAATCTCTGAATCTCTAAATATCGTACTGTTTTCTGCTAATGCTCTGTGGTGCCACACCTTCTTAAACCTTGTTATTGGGATGAAAATCTGTACCCCAAGAATATGAAATGACTGGGCTTTCCAGAAATGGGTACCATTATGCCTTACAAGTTACTTGTTTTAAACATATATAACCACACCGTTTAACATGCAACTCATTTAAATCACATTAGATTAAAAATTTACAATCACACTAACCATTCAATGGATAGTTGTGTTATTCCCTTTTTTTTCTTCTTAAAATAGAATCCCATTACAACTAACTACATTTTTAAAATGCAAAGGCTATATTTATCATACATGTAAGGAATTGAACGACTTCCAGTACTTAGCCTATTAAATAAGTATTACTGTATTATTAACTAATTATGAATATGGAAGGTTGGTGCTACCAGCCATTCATTTTGGGATAGAAATTCATCTCTGTGCTCTAGGCATAGCTACCCAAATTTATTAAAGCTAATCTACCTGCATGAAAAAAATCTGAAACATGACAGTGGAACTGCAAATATCCAATGCATTTATCAGGTTATCATTTTATGAATATTTAAATCGTGAATCTTTGCCTGTGCCCTTTTCAGATTGCTTTTTGGAATACTTATTCATGCTGAACATGAAAAAGTTCAGCAATAGAATACACAGTCAATAATATTATTACTATAATATAGCACATGAACCAACGCTTTATGTTTCCATAATGATTTATGAAAGATCTCACGCCCTTTTTCTTAAATCTTCCAAAAACGGGATTTCTTTCAATGTCTTCAGTCTTGGAATAAATTTATTATACTCAAAGAAAAGAAAAAGAGCTATCCAAATATTAATTGAACTCACTCGTCAGTACTGCATGTAGGCTGGGATATTGAAAATAGTACTGCATGTAGGCTGGGATATTGAAAATAGTACTGCATGTAGGCTGGGATATTGAAAATAAATGTGACAACTGGCTTAAAATTAACCTTAAAAAAATTTAAGTTTGATAACAAACGTCTAAAATCTGCTAACTACTTTAAGCAGATTTACAGCTGAAAAAAATTAATAAAGTATTACTAAGTTCTGATACAGTAGCAAAGTAAATCTACTGCTGCCATTAGACATCACTATAAATCTGGAAATTTAAATTATTATTAATTATTTCCCATAAAAATATGGTAGTTAAATAAAAAGCTCTGTGGCCTTGGTTATTAAATTACAATTCAGTCAACCAAATAAATAACAGATGCTACCAAATACTCGTACATTATCAAAACTCAAGTTTAAGGTCGACTAAAGCTGGTGGATACAGCTGTAATAAATTTAATGCCAAGTTTAATTAGATGGAATTCAATGTCACCTACTGGTTAGATCCTTAATTATATCAAATATTCTAGTGGGTAACCTGGCTAAAATGTAACATAGAAATATCAAGTGAATAATTCTGGTGCAAATTATGAGATGACAAAAAGTTGGTAACATGGAATGACAAGATTTTGCCAAATTTTCTAAATTAATTCAATTTCATTTTAAATAATATTGATTGCATTTTGCTGTATTGGTTATACAATCCTATTGAAGATCTTACGTGCTACAACTATGGAATTTTCAAATAATTTTTACTTCGAAAGAATGAGCAGGATATCAAAGATTAGTTAGTTCAGTTCAGATACACGTCATAATCGCTTACTAATAAATTCCAATGAATTCAAGGAACAATCAAACATTAAATGATTTCATCATAATGTAAGCATTTATCACTTACTTGTACCAGCAAAATCCAGCTGCCATTACTCCAAAAACAGCTGCTGCACTGGATCCAGCCACAAGTGCTACAAAATTAAAAAATTAGGTCATTTATGCACTCATTATTTATAATTATTCAAGTATTCCAAGTAAGAGCATAATATGTCAAAAATAGAAATGGATAAATGAGATCATATTGTTTCATGCAGCTCAATTTTGACACATTATGAAAATAATAACAGTAGCTTACTGTAACCATTTATTTTTGGTAATGTTACGTATTTCTACATTTCAGAAATTATTTTATGGATTAGCTAACAAGCCATCCAGCAGGCTGGAAAAATGTAAAGAAGCCAGGAAAATTAATAAAACTCACCATGTCTACGTATTTATAGAAACATTGACAAGCTCAAGTTTGAGTTACACCTACATGACTAGATCATTAACTATTATTTCACCTTAATACCAAAAATAAAAGAACTTTCTTATAAATCCATTTTCAGATTAAATAAACTTTAGATCTGTTATAAATACATGACAATGCCTAGGGTCACCAATAATCATCTCTAATAGCAAAAGAATGATGACTAAGATAAATATATTCGCAGACCAAAACATAATAATTATTGGCTTAAAAATGGCACAAGATTGCTTAAGCTTTGTTTAAAGTAAATATTCCATACAGGTTAAGTGTAAGAAGACTGCACCAGTAAGCAAGCAAAACAAATCAAAGTATACAGATATATGTAACTGCATACCGGTAAGTTATTAAAGTAACTCCATGGTCATTGGCAAACTTTAGAAATACTTCGGATAGTTTTACAAAAAAAAAAACTAGTTGCTTGAAGATTAAAAATGAATTATTCAAAATTGCTCAAGATATGTGTAGCCTACATGCAAAATTGCTGCTTGACTCCAAATGGGCTTCAATAAAAATTAACGATTAGCCTTTATTAATATTTCAATTTTGCAGCACAATATGCTTGTCTACAAAACAATATTCCATCTATGAAGGGCTCAGTTACCATGCTGTAGAAGGGTTTCGGGAATTACAGACCTCACCGTACACAAAAAATCAGAATGCGGTATTTCGCATCTCATATACAGTATTTATAATTGCTCTAGCTCGTTGGCGATAGGGAATAACTGACAATGCTCGGCTTATACCCCCCCCCTCCTCCTCATTCTAAAATTGGGTATAGTTTCAACAGGTTCGCAGTCCAATATGGAATATAAAAGTACCGATTCCGATTTTTCGAATCCTAACATTCATTAAAGTGGACCAAACATTCATGGAGATAAAAATTTCAGTTTCATTGTTCACGAATAACCTATGATCAAGAATATAAAATAGAAAAATACTTTTAAACATAAAAAATAACTCCTCAATCTCAAAAAAATAACATTCAACACAGCTTCTGCAAAACTTTTAGATTTAGCTCTAAAGCAAAACCAAATGAAAAGTTTAAAATATGAACTCAAAAACTGAAAACAGACAAGCCGCCACAAAATAACTGCTTAATCCAATTTACACTAGATCTAAGAACAAGCGTTAAGGTAGACTAGGCTGCACACGTATCCTATAAATTCATTGTGAATCAAAATTTTCTATTAGCATACATCACCTCCAATGCATTAGGGGATAGAAAACGCAATACATGGCCAGAAGAATTTTAATTTGCCGTTTTTAGCAAGACCTAGTGAAAATCTGAGTAAGGAATGTATTACCTTGCACTATAGGTCTACGCATTTGCACTAATATATACCAAATTAGCAAAAATTAACAAGTTGGGTACTGCGACAGTCTAGCCAGATTAATCACATCAACCAATACGTATACTCACGTTTCAGTTTAAAAACCTGTACCAAATATGTCCTACAACTGCATAATCTCAAAAATCCACTTTTATTTAGACTATATTGCCCAAAACCTTTAAATGCTGGGGCTAACTGAAAACTTACCGATGAAATATACGCCAGAAGTTGCCACATCGGGATCAGCATATGCCTTCTGCTTAACATCTGTCAAATAATTCTTGTTCAGATTTGAATTGTCCACTTGCCTGGCTTGTGCTCTGGTTGCTACTTTAAATTTTTCAACAGCAACCTTCTGTGGCTGAACTATTTGTTTTGCAATTCCTTGTAAATGATCTGCATTTAGAAAATTAAAGGATTCAATATGCCAAATGATAAAAATCCAAGAGTTAATGCACTTAAAATTTGAAAATAAAGCATACCTATTTCCTGTTCTTCTACGTTAGGCCTGTCATCAGGAACGAGTGGTGCGTGGTTTTCATTGTTTTCTAATGAAGATACAGCTGCTGTTTCGAGAGCACCGGGGTTTGATTCCCAAGAATTTGGTCTGTTTCTATACGCATAAAACCTTGGGTTGTTGTTTTGATAATCGTTGCTGCCATCTTCAGCATGAGACACAGCCCGATAATTTCCTTCTCTTGAGTGAAATATTTTCTGCCACTTATCTTGATAATGCCTTCTGAATTGATCAACTAGATAATCACGATCATATTCATCTGAAAAGGTATAAAAAGATACTTGTTATGCAATGACATAATGGCATTCCATCAACACAAAATGGTTCGGGTTAACAAAGACTAACATGCATCAAAATTGTCATCCATCAGATTGCTTTAAAATGTGGCACACGTACTGTACAAGTTCAGGTACAACAGTGCCTTAATTGTACCAAGTTTAGGGTATTCTATAGGTAACAGCTGCTACAAATAATAATTAACCATCCACTACCGTATGTAAAACAGACTATAAAACTTGTTTACTAATTTTCACAAGCAATGATAAGTCGATAAATGACAAAATAAAACTTCAATTTTCTAGTAAATAAAAAACTCCTTTATCATCGCTTTTTTGTTAGATTAAACCTATATAATTTTATCCAAAAATACTGAAAGCAAAGTGATTCAAAAGATCTTACCCTGGCATATCACTCAGCATGTGCACAAATATATTTGCAGATACAGAATTGTGAACTCATTTGCCTCTAACATGTTTATAAACAAATCCATTCAGATCTAAACAGATTCATAAGATTTTGGTGACATTTTTGCTACTTTTCTAGATTTTCACTTGCAAGAATACTTCTCAATCTACATGAATAATCACACATCTAAATAGTGTAGGGTATTGCCAAAATTGCTAAAGAAAATGTTCAATTTTAGCACCATTAGTTGGCATGAGGGCAACTTTAGAACTTTTATTTATAATATTGAAAAGAGAGGTGCATGTCAAATAAGCCACAGAGGAAATATTCGATTATACCAAAAGATAGTTTTGCAGAATTCTGGGTAAATTTAGACACATAATTTAAGAAGATCGGTTGCCTCGGTCATGGCTTTTGTGGTGTCCCATCGAGATAACCCTCTAAAGTCGACCACGACCGCATCTCCCAAATTTCTCTGCACTCGGATCGATGCAGGCAAACATAGCCAAATGCATGACGGTTAACCCCTAGTTAAAAACTAATCGCTGAATATATTTAAGTAATTCTTCAAATCTATGCCCAAAAACTGATCTAGAATATATTATTTTTAAGACTGGGCTTAGGGCTTTTTAGTAATATTTAAACCTTAAAAACCATTTGCAGCATTGAAAGTAGTACATGTAGGCTCACATAGTGCCACTTACACTTTCACCAAAAAATATTTCTAATCAGTTAGGGTCCCCTAGGAAACTGCATGGTTTGAGATGGAAAGACACAAAAATATAATCCATTCAATATTATTTTTGCTACACAAATTTGGGAACTATATTTTATTGTTATATACACAAATGTAGCATCCAATGCACCATCAACGAATGCAAAGCTGAATTCTGCTATGAAGCAACTAGATGGCGTAGCCTTCTCCAAGAAAGAATCAAAGAATCGATCCATGGAGCCTTATCAGGAATAGAAAATTAAATCTCAACACATGCGCACACCTATAATAAAGTAGATTAGTTATTACAGAAGATAACCTTTCAAAAGCTAGTTCGAAATGTCACCGAGTTCACCGTCAAATTAAATCGTGTATACTCTACCAATATTAGAAATTAAAAGGGAATGCAGGCATGTTCTCACTAGATCCTTATGAGCAAATATTTTTACTCTTTTAAGTTAACTGATTAAACATTCAATATAGCCAAGATACACCTACAGATGATCTGACCAATCAAACAAATTACATTTAAAATTTTATAAATTACTTAGAAAATAATCAATATGAGCATAAACCAAACTTCCCAGGTATCGATAGTTTGGCAAAATCCAGACATCCACTTATTACAATTTTAATAGGTCAAACATCTACATCCTGTAGACTAATCTAGAATATTTATGTTTTGAATAGGTTTACAATATAAGAAATTTTCGTTAATTAACGTTAAAAGGAAATATCCACGGAAGAAGAAAAATTGCATAACAGAGCAACTGTGCTGACCTGCAAAACAGGAAGCAACGCAGCCTACTTCAATTTAAATTATAATATTAATAAGAGAATATTTTTCATTTAGAACACATTTTGTTGCCCCAATTAGTTTTAAACTTTAGCCATACATTTTAATAACATAATTTCAAGATAAATAGGCATGGAAATAGTGAACATACAAGTTTTATAATAAAAACAATGCAACATGTCCACTTTGACAGACCTGCATCTCTTAAGCGCTGTTTCAAAACTTAACCCCAAAGGAAGAAATCCAATGGTGTAATGTCCAAGAAACATTGAGGTTAGGGAATTGGACCACACAACCTATCCAGCAGTTGGTGAATGTATCATTCAGGATTACTTCAGCATCTAAGCTTCAATGTAAAATTATGATGGGCTGCATGACAGTAATTTGTGGTAGTTCCGAAGCATATCGAGGTAATCATACCAGTTGAGTTTTTAGCAAAGACAAACGGTTCAACAATAACATTGGCCAGGACACCACACCCCCCATTAACTTTTGAACTATCGCGCACTTGTTTTTCTACTACATGTACAATTTTACATGTTGAAGGTGGCCATAATCAATGCGGTCCAGCATAACAATTGCAAATGATTGTCGCTTTGGCCGGGCGTCAGGTTGGATTTCTTGAAAAATCTCCACCTTATAGGCATATAAGCGTATTAACGTTACATAAGACTAAGGGCATTATTTTAGTTAGATGACAAATGGGTCCTTTGTAAGCACTTAAAGATTACATGATTTCTGCACCCAAATTATCCCACTGCAAGTAGGCCTATGCAGTATTTTATTTGGCAGCACGAATATTACAGAATTAAGATATTATTGGTGTTGTCAGATAAGTTTATCAGTTCTGATCGAGGCTCAGAATTTGTTGATTCAGACAAGAACATAAAATACAGCAAATAACAAACACATTTGCAATCCATTATTTTTTTAGTTTTGTTTCAAAGCAACATGAAGTCAGTTTGCATGGTACATCAACTGATCGCAGGGTGTTGAATTGAATTGAACTTATTAACTATACTGTTTAATCAAAAAAATTACTTTTTCAGGCTTTTTTTTAATGAAAAGTATCATCTTTTATGACTTTTTTGGATAATTATTTTCATTTACTAAGAGTACAGTAGCTTCAATAATTTCAGTAGTAGGGGCCTAATACAAATTTAGGTTTCAAAACATTTTGAAAAACCAACTTCCGTTAATCTGATCGCTTTAGAAAATCATTAATTTATATCAATCAAATTTATCCACTTGTTTTATAGCAAAAGTAATCATACAAAAATTGACTACCGGTAATCACAAAAAAGTAGTTTTTTTCATTACCTTTGAAAAGTATTGACTTTTTATGACTATGTCCTGGTAGATGTACGCATGCTAAAAAAATTTTTTCATTTACATGCACCTTCATTGATGGTAGACAAATTATAACATATAAAAATATGTTTAGTAAGGTATTACATGGTTTAGTATATACCAAGAATGTCAAACATTTCTGCTTATAAATCGCCGCTGTTATGAAGAAATCATGAAGCAGATTTATGATGGGAATTACACTGCCACTATATGGAGTTTCCTAGGTAACCGATGTTAATAATCCATTCAAGGAACTATTTATTCTCTGAGGTGCAACCACATGCAATTTCAAGTAGGTCTATACCAGTTCACAGTATAACACCTACACTAAATATATTATGTATACATGACTTAAACAGGACAATCTATGGCTGTGGAGAGAATTAAACAGGCCATAAGTAGCCTACGTATTTAAGTTCATGGTCCAGTAAGGAGCTTTTGTATATAGCAGATGTGCATTGATAGGAAGCTGACTGGAAATTTATCTACATGTGTAGGAATATGTCGTGCTATACAGAAAATTTAAATGGTACCGGTACATGTAAATGTTTTCCAGCTTTTTATATAGGCCTAGGCCCTACCGGGTTGTTTATAAGTAAATTAACATAGAACTTCTGTAACATAGCTTTTCCCACGGCTGGTGTGTTATGGGTTAAGGTGGGGCTTCCCACGCCATTAGTTGCAATGCAAGCCAACAGATGGCGCTCCCAATTTTGCTGGGAGTCAATG